>JAJLTX010000105.1:0-30147 GCA_030568365.1 Myxozyma kluyveri
CCCCCCCCCCCCCCCCCCCCCCCCCCCCCCCCCCCCCCCCCCCCCCCCCCCCCCGGACAATTAAGGGGACGATAGACGCGGTATCAAGTAAAGAAGTGACGCAAGGTCACCACGCGATTCGAATGTTGATAGTAATAAATTGCTAATAGCTAATATATAATGGGTGGATATATTGGAGAAGCAAAGGGGGAGAAGAAAGGGAAGGAGGAAGTGGCGAGAAAAGAAATCGGAAGAGAAAAGGGAATGGAAATGGAAATGGAAAATGAAAGAGAAAAAGTAAGAGAAGGAAAGGGAAAGGCGTTGCATTGATAAATCAGGGAATTTTCTACGGGCAAGCCTTGAAATTGTTTTAGTTATAATTGCAGTAACTTAAATATAGTTTAGTGAGCCAGCTAGTAATTTAAAATGCAGCTGAAAAGGGAAACGCAGTTACATAACTAAGTTACTAAAAGTACAGTAAGATTGATTATAATTTGGGAATTGCTGCTGCTGGTTAATAATTTAATTGTCGCGTTCCCGTTTCCGTTCACTCACGCGTATAAATTATTGGTCGCGGCGTGACAAGTGACAAGACAAGTTTCAGTTTTGGTAATTCTAAATTAACATAACTTAACGTATTTCTTTTGCGCGTTGACAAATTCAGTTTTCTGACTTGCCGCATTGAACTAGATTTGCTTGCTTAGCATTCTTTCAACACACATTTGTATCAATATTAAGCTCGGCTTTCCCTAGCGCCGGATTCTTTATTGACTAATAACAATATATCGCGTACTAACTTGTGAAGTTGTAACATGTTCAAGTATCTTCTGCTAAATATGTTGCAAATATATATGCAAACGCTTTGTGCAAGTAGTTTCTGTGCAAACACAATGAAAGCGTCTGATACGCCTCTGATACAGTTTTCATTGCTACAGTACGGTACGATAGTCTGATATCCAGTGGCTTCGGACCTATTTAAAACGCCGACCTTGCGATTTTGACTCATGTATCCCGGTATCCAAAACAATTTCACAGCCATTTCCACAGTACGGTCTACTATTCATGTGCCATAGACACAAGTACTTCCAATAACAGTACTCCAATTACCTAATTAATCTAAATGTGTATACTTCGCATTCGATCTCTTTATGAGTTAGAACCTCTTTAATTTGATCGCTGCATAATAATCGACTATAGGAATACCCGACGTTTGTCATCTTTTTCCACCGCTAACGTACCTGCGCGGTACTATCGAATTAACGTATCTCCTTCGATCTTGGCTTAAATACACTCATTACATCCAACTGTCAGAACCACAGTACGTACCTTAAATCCTTCTGTAACAATTGGTAATTCTTTTATTGTCTCATTTTAAGCGTAACCATTCACCTCAAATACAAACTACCTTAACTTGTCCAATATACGTACAACTGTACAAGTATATATATATACACCAACGTATACAGCTATGCTATTTATTCACGCATTTATAATAATTACTTAACCTTAACTTATACGTTTAGAGGCCGACTCTTTCTCCTTATACGCACCTGCATTATTACATTTCCTCTTCCTATACGGTATACGGTACTATTGCATAAATTTTAAAACGTAAAATTTTATATTTACCTCTATCGCTTTATATACCTCAACTTTCTTCCGTATTTCTTGTATTTTTTTTATTTTATTTTATTTTATTTTAATTCTTTTGCTGACTAGTTATTCAATCCGAATTAAAATCCGACCAATATGCTGTAGTCTATACTGTATATACTGTACGTCTGTACATGTACGAATGTACTGTATCTTCATGTCATATGTCATATCACATTTACAAAATGTATATATATGCGTAGAACTAATCCTTCGTTCCATTGTACAATACTATGGGGATTTATGATCGCATACAAACCAGCCAAGATTTAACATGTTTACGAATTGTCTCATCATTGGTGATTGTTCATTGAGTTGAATTGAGGTACGTTACGTATATCGCATCTCGCATCTCATATCCGTCAAATGTCTCATGTACTGATTTACTATAGTCATTTATATTACATCATCATTATAACTAAAAACTAGGTTAAATCTATGTACTATGCCAAATTCGGCATCTTTAAATAAACTGTTAAACTCATATGAAGTCAACAGTAAGAAAATGCATACTGTAATTAATTACTTTATTTTATCAAAGCAATTATTTACTCACCCAGTTAATCAACTGTTGATCTTCTTGAGTTTTAACAACTTTCGTCTTCCTATCCAAAATATCACCAACTTTCTCACGAATTCCAACTTTATCTTCAAAAGTTTCAATGAAATGATCAATAACTTCTTCCTTAGTTGCTAAAAATGGTCCAGAGGAATCAGTCTCTCCTAAAACATATGATTTAACATCTCGTTCACTTGGTAGTCCATTTTGATATGGATATTGTTCATATGTCGAAAGCGTACATTTTTCTTCAGATAACTCGTCCATTAATTTGTAGTATTCTCCCATAGCAGGATCCAGACGCTCACTGAAAAATGACTCCTCAATAGCTTTATGACTTGGAGCCTCATTCCACTCAGCTCTTCCATTTTGTTTCTGAACAACTCTGTAAGTAACTCCAATTTTAAAATCAGCCTGTTTCATCATTTGATAAGCAATATGCATATCACGTTTAAACATTTCATCAATCTTGTATGTAGCACCTTTTCTTACAAGAGTTAACGCAAGTTTCATACTTAATGGACATCTCTGTGACATTGTTTCGAGTGTAGCTTTAGCAAACTCACTTCCATCTTTTTCAAGAGCAGCAGTAATTTCTTCATAGGTATTATATTTGAAACATGAATCAATAATTCGTCCAGTTTCTCCTCCAAATGTATACTTGTAACCAGCAGGAATTGGATTTTGAAAATCATCAAGTGCTTGATTTACAATTGCATTAAATTTATTAACTCCGGTTGTATCGCTTGATGTCTTGATTAAATTTGGCGATTTACTTATATCAGTTAATCGAAGTTCAACATTTTCAAGTTGTGCACTTGGAATGAAATGTGTTGCTGCTCCTGCAAAATATGCGTCAAGTCCATTAAGTCGTTCTCCAGTCATTGCAAGGTAGGTACCTAATTCACCATCAAGACGAGGAAGGAAGAAACCTGCGCCAACATCAGGGTAAAATCCAATTAGAGCCTCTGGCATGGCGAATACAGTCTTTTCGGTAGCGACTCGGAAAGGAGTATGCATTGATAAACCAGCACCACCGCCCATTGTAATACCATCCATAAAGACAACTAATGTCTTTGCATATACTGCAAGCAAGTAATCAAGTGAATATTCTCCAGCAAAGAAAGCACCAGAATCTTCAGGTGCAATGTCAAGCAGTGAAGCAACATCACCACCAGCGCAAAGTGCACGTCCGCCCATTCCTTTAATCAATACTAAATTCGCATTCTCAGCTTTTCCCCATTCCTACACACAATTAGCACTGATTAATTCCATTTGATTTCATATGTAAATAAGTGTACGCACCTTTAATCGAGGAAAGATCTTCTCAACCATTGATCTGTTAAGAGCATTGAGCTTTCGCGGCCGGTTAAGTTTGATAATGCGAGTAGATTGGTTAGATTCAAAGAGGACATCATTAGCGGCGTCTTCTTCGACAACGGCCGGTTTTGATGGAGCTGCTGATGCGGAAGCCATCTGTTAAGTAATGTTAGTTGGGATTGAATCGGGAGTTGAGATTATGAACAAAGAAAGTAAAAGGAATGCGCGGCGTGACTCAGTGAGTACCGCGTAACCCAAGTTACCTCATTGGTGATTGGAGTGGTGAATGGAGAAATGACGTACTCTGACCTGGGTGGAGAACAGAGGGTTTGAGATCTTTGCACGAAGAGGCATTGCGCGCTGAAGATGAAGACGCAAGATCTGCGAAGAACCGGACCGAACGGAAGACGAACGAGGTAGCAGTAGCAGCGGCACCGGACGGGTTACGGCGGCGGGGAGGGTCATAGGAGGTGGTGAAGAGGAGGAAGAGCGGGCAGGAGGAGGAGAGAGTCGGAAGAGGAGGAGACCGGGGCAGTCACTCTAGCTGCAGCAGTCGAAACACGCGTGATCACAGTTGCGCAGGCCGAGGTCGAGTTAGCTTCAGAGCAGGGCAAGTGGACAGACAGGATGCCGCGGCTCGCGAAAATATTCCGACTCTGCTGCGGCGGTTGGATGGAAGTTCACAGCGTTTACGCGATACAGCAGCTATAGCAGTTAGAGCATTTCTAGAGGTGTCTGGGGGAGTAATTAGAGGGCTGCTGGATGGGTGCTGGAGAGTGGACGATGGAGTGCATTTGCAGCTGAGAACAGGCTGCTCACGGGCTGCTCAGCGCTCCGCAGAGCTGCACCAAGTTACGGTTAGTTGACACTGCGCGATCGTCACAGGCTGCTCGATCCAGTGCGGGGTCATCCGTGTCAATACGCCACAGCATCCGATAAGTTATTTCCTTATACTGTTATTTTAGTTATCTTCCTATAGTATACATATCTATACAAATAAACAATACACCAACTCCATAAATGCACTTCAACTCCATATATACACTTCCAACCACCCGTATCCACCATTAAGTTTGCGCAGTTCTCTTAGCAGCCATACTTCTCTTAGCAGCCATACTTCTCAACTTGGCATCTCTCTGAGCTCTCAAAAACGCACTTTGTTCCTGTAACCTTCGAATTTTAACCTGTAGTTCAGCTTCCTTTTGTGAGTCCCAATTAACAGCCCTTTTAGGAATTCCATTCGCACTAGCTTTACTTTGTTCATTTTGCTGTTGAGCCGTTTGTCGTTGTTGACCTTGTTGCTGATCTTGCTGTTGCTGCTGTTGTCTTTGATTTCTACTAACAAACAAAGCTTCCTGTTCCCTTCTTTCCAAATCTTCTTTCCCTTTTTTTCTTCTAGCATCAAAACCTTCTTGTCTTTTCTTTGCTTGTTCTTTTGCATTTCTTTTAGAATCATATTCTGCTCTTAAACTATCTGACAATAAAACTTCTGATGCGATAGATAATGCATGAAATACTTCAACCGCATTTGATGATTTATTCTTATCCGGATGATATTTTAATGCCGTTCTTCTATATGCTTTTCTAATTTCTGATTCTGTTGCATCTTGCTCAACATTCTAAATATAATAAATAAATCATCAGTAAGTCACCATACATTTCATTTTCAAACGCGTGCTTAAAGAAATTAACGTACCAGTAAATGATAAAAATCATATTTCTTAGCAACTTCATCTCGTTCTGAGGCTGATGCCATTTTCGAATTTTGAAATTGAATTAAATATTCGAATCTATAAATGCGACGCCGTGAGTGGCGATTGGTATGGATTACTACTGTAGAGATCAGATCAGAGAGCGCAGTTCTTTGAAGGTCACCGCGGTTGGGACTTCTGGCTTCGCGCTTGCATGCAACTTCGTCAACGCTACGAGCTTAAGAGGGCCAAAGCATCAAGATGCAGTACACCGTCGAGCTAGATATGTTGCAGTTTATGTAGTGCTGTATATGTGAATCATTTAATACCAGTCACATTGATAAGCTGAGTTCAAGCGGTTTACGAAGAACTTCTGTAGATGGGTAATCTTGCGTTTCTGCGTTGTCACATCAGTTTCGCAGAGAACATCAAGGACAAGCTCATGCAATAAAACGCCAAGAGCATTCTACGCATGCCTATAATTTCGTATCGATCCTACACGCATTTTTCACAAATGCCAGCATCAAACTAGCTGAGCCACATTCCAAGCACTCTACGACCAATAAAGTGATATGATTGATAAAGAACTCCATTATTTTCAGTTACACACATTTTCTACATGCTAACTGCTAGAAAACAACAAGCTGACTTTTTGTATAATATAAACGTAAACTTAAACGGACATGAAATTAAAGGAGGAGGTTGAGAGATGTGGTGGTGATGCATTTATCGGTTCTGTTACTCGTTAGTATACGCCGTTCATTTTTATTGTGAATGTTGGAATTCAAGTATGACATACCTTGACGAAACCAATGTCCTTGGAGTACTCCCGGAAACATTGACGGCAAATGTTAAGACCGTATTTGCGGATAAGACCAGCACCGTGGGAGCAGACGCGGCTATTATTAAGTTAGTTATACGTTCTGAATATAATTTGTGCGTGTCGAGGATTTGTGGTTGGATGTAGTTGGTGAGTGGTTCTTGTAATAACGCGTCATAATTTACAGAGTGCGCATTGGATCATTGAAAATTTGATTATCCTTCTTAATACCAAATTTCACATTTTGTCAAATCTTCGTCATTCTCTCCATTATCCTCCGTCACACCAGATCGTCCATCTCTTTCCGCCATTTCCACAAAACCAACCAGGTAAATCCGCATCATATCCACGACACAATCGCACAAGAGCTAACAATAATAAAAAATACTAACCATTGACGGGCGCCCTTTCCGTACTTTCGGGGGTGCGAGTACCAAACAGTTTCGTGAGCCATGTTGAAATATGTATGAACAACCGACTTTAAAGCAGAGTTAGAATTTTGAATATTTAACTTGGAAAGAATCAGTAATTTGAACAATACAACAATAACGTCGATATTCAAATTACAGCAGGTCAATACATACCGAAAGAATGTGGTGGTGATGTCGAACGTGAATGAGACCAAGAAGGACAACCAGACTCGAATTTCACGATTACCCAGGACTGCATCCGCTCCGCCATCGCCGTGCCCTTGCCCGCGCTGCACAATAGCGACCACGCACGTGACTGCAAAACGCAGTCACAGAAGCACTGAGGTGAACCCTAATAAAGCCCTAAGTTATTGAACTGCCCTAGCCCAATGTCGTATTTACACAAACCCCACTGATCTTAACCGTAAGCATTTGAGCCCATTTCGATGGGCATCGCGTAAACAGTGCAATGAACCTTGATCCTAGACGCGTGCCCGGTCCATCATCGGGCTCGATATTTTACAAGGAAGTGATAGCATCATTCATAGCCGCGATGCCACCTCGAGATTCAAGTAGATCACATATTCATCTCACCGAGCCACGAAGTGCTATATTTTTTGAAGAATGGGTATCAACACAGCTTCCTGATGAAGAGCTTGATATTCCCGCAGAATTCCTACCAATAAATCCAGAAGACGAAGATGATGTTGTACCAGATCAACATGCAGCATTTGGAATTATACTAGCTCAACTAAGAAGATATAGACCTGCTGCATATACTGCAGCGTTACATAATGGATCAATATCAGCGGCATCAGCTGCATCAGCTGCAGCTGCAATAGCATCAGCATCACCAGGTACATTACCAATTTCATTTCTCAATGCATCAGCATGGAAAGATCTTGATCTACAAGATTTTCTTACAAAAGGACCTGAACCAAGTTTTGGTGGACTGGGAAATTTATTGCCGGATCAACCATCTCCCGAGTTAATCAAATCAATGCCTTACTCTAGAATAAGTTCGGTTGCTGAATTTTATAGAGAACGAAGAGAAGATTTAGGTACAATTAGACCTTCATTATCTGCTAGTACTCAAGCCACCCAAATGATGACTCAAGTGCAAACTCAAGCTCAAGCACATATTCAACAAGGTGGCTCTCATCAAAGAAGTAGTGCTTATGGTAGTGAGTTACCACAACCTGTACCTGCAGTTCCAAGAGTACAAATGTCAAGAAGACATCACGCACATCCATCTTCACGACCAAGTGAATTTTCACCAACAAGAGAAGGAGAAGGTGCTGATTTTGATCAAGATATGCAAGCAGGTCCGGATTTTCATGTTCCTGGTCGACAACATTCTGCAGGGTATTATCGTACCCCACCTCGTTAAATGAGATGAATATTGTATGAACAGGGGAAATTAATAATTGCATGGGAAGGATACGGAATTGGAGTTTGAAATGGTTTATCAATGCATAAGTTTTAATTAGTATAGTCTATATATACATTACATCATCATAACTCTCTTAGGCAGTAGCTTTTCTCCTTTCAACCTCAGCTTCTAACGCAGATCTCATAACTTCTCTGGGAGCATTAATTCCCGTCCATAATCTAAATTGTTCATAACCTTGAGCTAGTAAAACATCAGTTCCTCTAACCACTTTCCAATTACTAACTTTGGAAGCAACATTCATTAATGGTGTAACATCAGGTTTATATGCCATTTCAACAAGAACTCCATTACTTGCTTTAAATAAAGATTCAGGAAATCCAGACTCTGTCATTGCATCACCTGGAATATTGCCAACTATAACTTGTAATGGTAATGATTCTTGAAACGGCCAAGTTGAAATATCTAATGAATCGACAACAACGACAGTAAACCCTTTAACATTTTCGAAATCTTGCTTAATTTGTTCAGCTTTTTCTTTTGTTCTATTATAAATATAACAAATTGGAGAACCTAATTGATAAAGTGCATAAACAGCAGCTCTAGCAGCACCACCAGCACCAATAACAAGTCCACTTGTAAATTTAATATTACTTCCTGTAATACTTTGTTCAACACAATCTTTAATTCCTGTACAGTCTGTATTATCACCAACTAAAACTCGTTTGCCATTTTCATCTTTTCCAACAATAATTGTGTTAACTGCTTTTATTTTAGAGGCTGCATCTGACATCTTTTTTAAATGTGCCATTATTGATACTTTATGTGGCACGGTAACTGAGGCACCTCCAAATGAATCACTTTCAAGTAGTGTAGAAACTGAATCTGTTTCAACATCTGATACATCTTGAATTGAATAATGATGTGGTAAGCCAAGTGATTTAAATGCTGCATTGTGCATGGTAGGGGAAAGAGTGTAAGGTATGTTGTGTCCGAAAATCACAAATTCCAGAGATCGTGTTCCTCTAGTATTTTCCATCTTGAGAGCTGTATCTCTTTTTAACTATTCTCAAACACATATACCAAATGCAAAATTTAATTGAATGATAGAGTACAAATTGCGTTGAACTATGTAGTTCCAAGAGCAGATTAAAGCCTCGGAACATAAGGAGTCAAAGAGAGCGCCAAATGCCCCTGCGTAACTACAAAAGCATTTTACAGTTACACCATCTCCCCGCACTCTGCGGCGTGTGCCGCTTAGAGCCCTCAACGGCGGATGATCGGCTTATGACATGCTTGTAGATCGTATCCAATGCAGGTGAATGCACATTCGTTGAATCATTGAATTGTTGAATGATAATTGAAGAAAGAAATGGTTGAAAAAAGAATTGAGTTGGGTTCTGGCGGTGGTGATGGAGGTGTTCGAAGGATCATGAGTCAGGGAGTCAGCTTATTTGGCGTGAGATTGCCGATGACGGTCTACGCACGGGTACTGCGAGAGCATCCATTGCTGTATGTATGTGGTTTATAACTGGAGCTGATCTATATTTTAATGAAATATTAGAATGAACGCGATAACTCTGGCAACATTGAGCGGAGCAAGTGAGATCATTGCAGGATACATTTCCGAAGCTATTCTATATTCAAGAGAGAGAATGGCACTTCAACGGACACCCAAAGGCGAACTTGAAACTCCTCCGAAACGCAAATTCAATCGGACACCATTTGATATGGAGAAAATTATTAAACTAATGTTATATGGATCGTGTGTTGCAGGTCCATTACTTCATGGTACGTGTTTTAAGAATTAAATGAACCTCACTGAGGCGAAGCGATGACGAAGAAGCTGAACTCCATAAATAGGTATGCGCGCGTTGGTATCATTAGCAGCACCACGAGGCGTGAATTTTCGTCGTCTACGAATTTACTTGATATCTTTAGCGTTGACTCCGGTACTTGATTTAGTTCATGTTGTTAGTATGGCTATTATTGGAGGTGCACGCACGCGCGCACAATTACAAGCGACAGTTCGACGGGTTGCTATTCCTGCTGCTTTAGCGACAGTACCATGGTTTCCAGCAGTAGTTGTACTTGCATCAGGACCGTCAATTAGTCCAGGAGGAAGGAATGGAGTGAGCTCAGAGGGATTTAGGGAACATGCTGGAGTGTTAGTGAGTGCAGCGGTGGCAACCGCGTTTGCGACGGCGGCGCAGGTGGCAAGGAAGATTGCAGGGGCGTCGGTGAAGAGTGAGTAAGTCGGCGCTGTAGTGTATTTGTCGTATGAGAAATTGAGTCTTCTTGACGCGCATATAATGACGCGTGAGCTAACAGATACTGTTCGTATAAGTTTACGCGCCAGATCTATGTAAGGGACAGAGCAAAGTTGAGCTGGGGAAAATCCTATTACAAAGCCCTTTACCTGAATGTCAACATGAGTGTGTCGTTTCGTGTATTAGGGCTTTTTACTCTAGCTACAGTACAGTACTGTACCTCCGCGTCCACATACAGCAGCAACTCCCCAATATATTTTTGTTCAGCGTAGTTCTATCCGTTCCAGATTTTGTGTATTGTTACCGCTAAAAGGTGTATAGTATTTGTATACGAAAGCAAACAATTCACCCAAAACACCGATTACTCGATTAATATTCCCGACCTATAAGCTTGGGCTTTCCTTGAATCTGTGGGTATTTGTCACGTGCATGACCTTTTGTTAAGTAATTATGACATCAATAGCCTCTCGGCACAAGAGAGCTACAGTAGCAAAGGTAGGATCAGCGTAGCTGATCCGCCGTCCCGCATGCAGGATCGGGAATCGTCCATTGCCTCATAATAAAGAGGCTTCGCCTCCAGTCTAGTGTTGTATATAGATAATCACAAAATTAACCAATTTTCATTCTTAATCAACAACTGAGCCCTGTACTACGTCGCCTATCTCACACTACAATGACTAAAGGCATTTCTAAGTGGCATGCACCTCGGGTCCTACCTCGGCGCCATCCCGCCGGAACGCCTGCGTTATTAAGAGAGATACGTAACAGTATTTCTGGAGTCGGAGTATTGTTGGATCCATATCCATTCTGAATTGGATGCAGATACAGCATATATTGATGTAAGCATAGTAAACTCAGACTAAATCTTGAAAATAATACGTATAATATATTGTGCCAACAGCCATGTTGTTTTGGTTACAACCAGTGCCGTGCTCATGGACTGATTTGATCTGTATTTTCTTTTATCCTGTAGCATGTGCGCCACGCGTGGACGCGCGCTCGGAATAAAAGTTACAGTTATAATTTGCAGCGGTGCGCGCGGACCACCGAAGCGCAGCTGCGATCGATTCCATTCAGAATCGGCTGCGCAGACGTTCTACAGTATATATATGCTGAGAATATCACCTGCACAGCAGCAGCAGCCAGGCCCGGCGCCGACCCTGTCCGGATGCCAAAATAGTCGAGTCGGAAGCAGAAACGCAGACACCGAAATAGCATCAGACGTTCTTGGCAGAAGCACGACTGAACTCTGTGGAAGTGTCAACTGAGTGGCGGGCTTCCCGTTTGGGCGTTTGGGTTTCTGGCTCTTGACTGATGACCTTTTTGCGCCGGCCGCCGCTTTGACATTGGGAAAAACAAACCCGCGCAGACGCTCTCAGCCTCTCAGTCGAGTCTGCGCTGCGCTGCTCTGCGCTGCTCTGCTCTAGCTGCTCTGCTCACTCTCTCTCTCTGCCTCGCCCTGCGTGCTTTCCGACTCCGCTCCCGTCTTCCCCGTCCCGGCCTGTCTCGCTGCTCCTCCTCTGCGTCTCGCTCCATCTCGTCCGCTTTCGGCTCGCCAGGTCCACCGCCGTGCGTCGCCCTGGCTGCTCCGCTCCTTTCCTTTAGCACCGCAGCATAGACGCGCAACCCCAGCCAAATAGCCTCCAGCTCACCACCCCGACCATAACACGCTCGCAGCACCTCTCGCGTTTTCTGTCCACGCCCACACTCCTTTAATCGGCGCTTCATCGCACTTTTCGCTCACTTTATTTCATTCTCCTTCTACTCGATTCGATCTGCCATTCACGTCGCGACCATGGCTTATCCTCGTCCCGCAAACCAGTCCCGCTCAACAAGCGGCATCCCATCTGCCTCGGCCGCCGACGACTCTCTCATCTACGGCACCGCTGACTTCTCCGCTGGTCCGTACCCGAATTCTCGTCCGTTAGGTCCTAATGGTCCAGGTAGACGTCCTCTTCCTCGTAACATGATGCAGCAACCTCGTCCGATGATGGGTCCTGGCCAACGATCCATGAGCCTCGCGTCCGGTGGCCCGCCACCACCACCACCTTTAGTCATGCAAGGCAGACCACCTATGCAACACCATCCTTCAAATGAAAGCATGGGAAGACTTCCTCAGCAGCGATGGATGCCGCCGCCACCTCAAGTCGCTCAACAGGGCCAAGGGGTACCTTCAGCAACACAAGCTGCTGCTGCATTTGATGAATTTGGTATTCCACAGAAACGACGCGTTCAAGGTGGAACTAAAAGTCCTCGTGGATTTCCATTTCGTGCTCAATCAAGACAACAGCAGCGTCAAGGAGATTACGGCGATTTTAATGATGAAAATGATGATGGAAAAGATGATGTCCCAATTGATGATTACTCGTCCATGATCTCTGATGATTTGGGTGCGTATGACTCCAGGTTTCCAGGTGGAGGAGGTGGTGGCCTTGCACAGTTAAAAATGCAACAGCAGCAGCAACGAGCTGGTAGAAGACGACAGCAACAGTATCGTCCTCAGTATCGAGAGGATTACGACTACGTCGCAGATGACATGCAGCGCATGGATATCAATGGCGGAGGTCCTGGTTATGGTCAGTATCCTCCTCGAGGTCCACCAATGCAACATCGTGGTCCTCCACAGAGACGCGGCCCACCACCAGGAATGAGACCAATGCAATCTCAACAATCATTTTACTACGACAACGATGATGAGTACTATTACTATCAACAACAGCAACAACAAGATCGACCTGGCTATTCATCAATGCCATCACCATTAGCACCACCACATGTTCGTCAACAACAAATGCCACAACAGCAACAACAACAACAACAACAACCGGGAGGTCCTCAAAGACGTGGTCTTCCAAGATCTGCTTCTGTTCCTCTTCATGTCTATGCTGGAGTGGATGGTGGAAATGGTGAACCTATGCGTTCTCCACGTGGTGCTCCTCCTCCTGAACAATATTATGCTCAAGGTGAAGATGAATATTACGCTGATGTTGAAGAAGATTTAAACGGTATTGCACCTCAAACAGATCTACCAACAAAAACGCGTGGTCAAGTTGCACCATCACCTTCTCCTAAGCCAGCACTTTCACCAGCGCGATCACCTGCACCATCACCAGCGCGATCGCCTGCACCGACATCAACATCAGTCGAGTCGTCAGGACCGAGAACAGCAACAGATGAATTACCAACAAAATCTACTCTTGAAGTTCCTAAACTTCCAGTCGAAGATGATACAGTTGATGATGTTTTAGATATGTATCTTGAAGATACAGCAGATTCACCAGAACCACTTTACACAGCTCAAAATTCAAATGAAGATCTTGGTAGAGTATCACCAGCAGTTGCAGCTGCTGCCGTGACTGCACCAATTGTTTCAGATGAATTAGATCCAGAAATCGATGAACCTGTTCCAGGACAAGTTAGATCAGATTATTCTGCTTCGTCATCTGAATCTTCAGAACCAAGAACTGCATCTCCTTATGGCCGTGGTGTTACAATGTCTTCTGCTCCTGCCCCTGGATTACCTCAAGGTTCAGAAAATCCAATGCATTATAGAGTTCCACTTCCTCCTCCAGGAAAACAAGGTCCTCAAATGAAAATGGCTCCTCAACCACAAGGTCCAATGAGATCATATACTGCTGAAGATGCTTATTACGGTAGACCACCTCAGCAAATGTATCCTCATCAACAGCAGCAGCAACAGCAACAGCAAATGCCACCTCAACAAAGGATGGGCCAAGGGTATCCTCAAGGTGCAGGACAAATGGGTCCAGGTGGTCCAGGAATGAGACCACCTCAAGGACGTCCTATGCAGCAAGGTATAGGCCCTGGTAGTGGTGTTGGCGCACCTGGTCCTGGTCCATATAGAAATATGCCACCTGGACAAAGACCTCTACAACAACAAATGCCACAATCGCAACAACAAATGCAGCAAAGAGGTCCAGGTCCAATGCAAGGTCAAGGTCAAGGTCAAGGATTTGATGGACGTCGTCCAGGTCCTGAGGATTTGGCTATGCCACTTCGTCAAGCGCCACCTCCACCTCAGCAGCAACAACCTCCTGTACAGCAACCATCTCAACAGCAGCAACCTCCTCAACAGCCTCCTCAACAACTTCCTCAGCAACCTCCACAACAACCACCAGCTCCACAACAACAGCAAGCTCAAAGACAACCAGTACTAAACACAAATTCAGCACCAGTTCCATTCCGCAACTACAGTCACGCCTCAGCAATGGCTTCAGCTGAAGATATTCTTCCACCCGAACCATCGTTTGCAGATCCACCAATGACTTCAATTAAACTTGAACAACTTCGCGTTAAAGCAAGTGCTAAGAAACATGAAGACACAGATACATTTGCATATTCAAAAGCACTTTTAGAAGCAATCTCAATTCCTGCAATCGTTTCAAATGGTGGCCATTTGGATGCTAAAGGCACTAGAAAACAAGCTGATAAATGGTTATCTACTGCGTTAAAATCAATTAAAAAATTATCTTCTCAGTCAAAAGCATATCCTGAAGCTGTTTATTATATGGGTACTTGTTATGGAAACCCAAAGAATAAATTAGGATTAGATGCAAGTCGGGAAAAAGAATATGATATGTATAAAAAAGCATCCAAACTTGGATTTGGTAGAGCATCATATAGAGCAGCAATGTGCTGTGAAGTTGGATCAGGTACTAAGAAAGATGAAGTTAAATCATGGCAATATTATAAAACATCAGCTCAACAAGGAGATAAAGTTGCAATGTATAAAATTGGAATGATTTTAATGAGAGGTGGTCTTGGTCAACCTCAAAGTACAAGTGAAGCATTAATTTGGTTAAAAAGAGCAGCTGATAATGCAGATGCTGAAAGTTCTCAAGCATTATTCGAATTAGGCAAATTATATGAAACTGCAGATGGATCCAATGGATTTATTCAAAGAGATGAAAGAGCCGCATTAGAATTATATAGTAAAGCAGCTACCTTTGGATTAACTGCAGCTCAATTTAGAATGGGAGCGGCGCATGAATATGGACATTTAGGATGTGAAGTGGATCCCAAAAGGAGTGTGGCTTGGTATAGTAGGGCAGCACAAAAGGGAGATGCAGAAGCAGAATTAGGACTATCAGGATGGTATTTAACAGGTGCTGAAGGAGTTTTACAAAAAAGTGAAGCAGAATCTTACTTGTGGGCTAGAAAAGCTTCAGAAAAAGGATTAGCTAAAGCTCAATACGCTGTTGGATATTTTATTGAACATGGCGTTGGTACAACTGCAAATGTACACGAGGCTATTGTTTGGTATAAGAAATCTGCAGGTACGATAATTTTATGAGTTATGAATTGAGTTGAGTTAAGGTACTAATGGTTGTGATGTATAGGTCAGAAATATGCAAAAGCAGCAAGTAGATTACGAGATTTACAAGTAGCGGCATAGATAGATGCATTGTTGAATAATTTAATATTAGTATTGATAAATACAGTATTTGAATATACTGTATGGTTTAGAATTAGTTTGGATAGTAGTATAGTCAAAGAGTGTGTACAGTAACTGTACGGTACGTAATTTGTGTATGGATTGGTTAATATGTATTGAATGTACAATAGTATTGTCTATTATTTATCTATTGCCGTATTTGTTGTAGGCTGTGGTCGTACTGTATAAGTTAGTTACATATACGTACTACAGTAATAATAATTGGGGTTACGATACAGCACAGGATCTCCGGCGGAGAACAAGAACGGTGGTCCGGAAAGCCGAGACAGGCAGCGGACCCGGGGCCGGTCACGTGCATGTCCGACTCAGCCAGCGTTCGGCGTCGGCGATTGGGCGTTCTGTGATTGGCCAGGAGGGAATTCAGGGCGCGGGGAAAAGGGCGAGCAGAGGATTTGAGCACCGGTGCTATAAGTACAGACCAGTCAAGTACGTAGTAATTATAGGTGCAGTGCACGTACAGAGTGTATCGGAGAAGTGGTAGAATTAATGGGCGTGCAAGGGATTAAAGGAGCAAGTTACGCGCAGGTTGTGCATACGCTGTACCCTGGGCCGGACTGCTGCTCACGGAGCTGCTCAGGGGCTGCTCCGGCGCAGTCCGGGTCTCCACGGGACGGGCGAACAGAACACAAACAGAAGCAGTAGACAGCAAAAGCCGTGAAACACAGGTGAAGAGGAAGTGGTGGATGGGCGGTGAACAGTGTACGGGCGACGTGATACAGCCGGGGCCGGTTCAGGCAGGGCAGATGCGGCGCCGGCAAAAAGGCCATCGCTTTTGCAGCTGCTCTGCGTGAGCTGTGGACTTTGGCTGCAACGCCTCTCGGTCTCCACGCCCGGCGACGGCCTTTTAATCCTCCCCGCCGCCCTCCTCGCCTTCTTCCCTCTTCACGAACCCATCTCGTCGTCCTTCCCCCCATCGCACCAGCCATGGCCTCCTTGGTCTCCCGCTCGGTCGCCCGTCGTGGCCTGCGCGCCGTTGCCTCCGGGCCGGCTTCAGCGCCACTTGCTTCCCGCGTCGCCTACTCCGGCCTGGTCGCGCGCCGTGCCTACGCGACTGACGCGCCTCCTGCTGCTCCCAAAAAGAGTGGCTTCAAGCGTTTCACTCGCTTCCTTTGGCGTTTAACCTACGGAACTGCACTTCTCGGTGTCGCTTCCTTGGGTTACTCTGTTTACGAGTCCCGTCATCCCGTTGATCAGGTTCCACCGGACCCAACCAAGAAGACTCTCGTTGTCCTCGGTAAGTTATTTACTCCCCGGCGTTTGTTTCACGTCAATTGCACAACCACGAGTGCAATTGGCTCAACTACCACTTCCAATTTCCGTTGCAATTCCAATTCTAACTCATCTCTCGTCAGGATCCGGATGGGGTTCCGTCTCGCTTCTCAAGAAACTCGACACTGAGAACTACAATGTCGTTGTTGTCTCACCCCGTAACTTCTTCCTCTTCACTCCTCTTCTTCCCTCATGTACCACCGGAACAATTGAGCTTCGCTCAATCATGGAACCTCTCCGTCACATTCTCCGCCACAAGAAGGCTTCCGTCAGTTTTTACGAAGCCGAGTGCACTCAGATCGACCCTGTTAACCGCAAGCTTACCATCCGTGACAACTCCGAAGTCAAGGGTGATATCGCCGAGACCTCTATGCCATTTGACTACTTAGTCATCGGTGTCGGTGCCCAGAACACTACTTTCGGTATCCCTGGTGTTGCTGATAACGCATGCTTCCTTAAGGAGATTTCAGACGCTCAGAAGATTCGTACCCGTATCATGGACTGTATCGAGACTGCTACATTCAAGGATCAAACTCCTGAAGAGCGCAAGCGTCTTCTCCACATGGTTGTCGTTGGTGGAGGTCCCACTGGTGTGGAGTTTGCTGGCGAACTCCAAGATTTCTTCGAAGAGGACTTACGCAAGTGGGTTCCTGAGATTGAACCTGATTTCCACGTTTCGCTTGTCGAAGCTCTTCCTAACGTTTTACCCATGTTTTCCAAGGAACTGATTAACTTCACCGAGAACTCATTCAAGGATCAAAAGATTGATATCCACTCAAAGACTATGGTCAAGAAAGTTACCGAGAAGTCCATCTTTGCCGAGGTTACTCGTGCTGATGGTGCAAAGGAAATGGTTGAGATGCCATATGGACTGCTCGTGTGGGCCACCGGTAACGCCCCTCGCGACATGACTCGTGATCTTATGACCAAGATTCCAGAGCAAGCAAAGGCTCGTCGTGGTCTTGAGGTTAACGACTACCTTGTTGTCAATGGTACCGAAGGTATTTGGGCTCTTGGTGACTGTGCTGCTACAAAATACGCCCCTACTGCGCAGGTCGCAACTCAGCAGGGTGCGTACCTCGCCCGTTTGTTCAACACCATGGCCAAGACTGATGCACTCGAGGAGGAGATTGCGCGTCTTGAGGATCTGAGTGCATCAGCCGCCGCAGTTGACGACAAGAAGAGCATCTCTGGTGAAATCGAAGCAAAGGCAAAGGCACTTCGTCGTACCAAGCGTCTGATGCCATTCCAATACACCCACCAAGGATCATTAGCATACATTGGATCAGACAAGGCAATTGCTGATCTTGCATTTGGAGAAGGTAACAATGTTACCTCATCAGGTCAATTAACATACTTGTTCTGGCGTTCAGCTTACGTTTCAATGGTATTCAGCACTCGCAACAAGGTGCTTGTTGTTATGGACTGGCTTAAGGTTAAGATGTTTGGCCGTGATGTTTCACGCGAGTAAATTTGAACGACTATTACAATTCACTGTTGTAATTCACAAACACTGTTTTTGAATACATTTTTCAATTAACATTTACCTATACTTGTTATGCACTTTTGTCTTGCTTATTTCTATTCTTTTAATTGTACAATGTACCTACCTATGTTAAATGTCATGTACCAGGCCTGTTCTGCCGCTGGATCTTCGGTAGACTAATCTACTGTGCTGGCGTTCCACACATCCACATACGATACCAGCGGACTGTTCCGACGATTCTGTAGGCCGAGGATGCTGGAGTATTCGCCATGCCGCTCGCCCGGCGATAATTGCCCTGGTCGTGGGCCGGCGGACGGTGGACGCCTGGACGGCGGACCTGCTCTCGTGGCCGTGGATGACGTCGGTGCACGTGCGGTATCTGGCCAGTATCGAGAACCGGAGCGTGGCCGGCGCGCAGCTGCCTCGGCCGGGCGGCCGCCGCGGGGCTTGTGTGCCGCGCTGACACTGCCCCGCAACGCCGTCGCGCTGGACTGGACTTCCTCGGCGGCCACGCAGCCGGCCCTCAGCAGTGCTGGCATCTGACTCGCACCTGCGCGCCTCGCTCGCTCGTCCTCCCGATCCCTGCCCGGCGCTATATAAGCCGCCGTCCCCCCAGCACCCCATTGGCCCGCCTGCCTTCCTGCCCCTGACTCTCGTGTTCCCTCCCCGAACACGCCCTGATCCTTATCTTATCGCCCGCGCTGCAGCTCTCCTCCGCCATGCCGCCTCCAGCATTCTCCACCTCGGCTCTCGTCTCCTCCGTCCAGATCTTGGGCGCGATCGACGACTCCCACAAGACAATTCTTACTCCCGACGCAATTGCCTTTTTGGTTCTCCTTCATCGCACTTTCGACTCCACTCGCAAAGCACTTCTCTCCAAGCGCGATGTTCGTCAAGCTGCCCTTGACGCCGGTGTTCTTCCTCGATTCCTCCCCGAAACAAAGGCAATTCGCGATGACCCTTCCTGGCAAGGTGCTAAGCCTGCTCCAGGCTTAGTCGACCGAAGAGTCGAAATCACGGGTCCAACGGATCGTAAGATGGTTGTTAATGCGCTTAACTCCGACGTATGGACTTACATGGCTGATTTTGAAGATGCAACTGCTCCAACTTGGGCAAATGTTATTTCTGGTCAAGTTAATCTTTACGATGCAGTTCGCCGTCAAATCGATTTCACTGTTCCCGGTGGCAAAGATTACAAACTTCGAACCGATCGTAAATTGCCTACTTTAATCGTTCGTCCAAGAGGCTGGCATCTTGTCGAAAAACATTTCCTGGTCGACGGCGAACCCATCTCGGGATCAATTTTCGACTTTGGTTTGTATTTCTTCCATAACGCAAAGGAATTAACTGCCCGGGGGTCGGGTCCATATTTCTACTTACCTAAAATGGAATCTCATCTTGAGGCACGTTTATGGAATGATATTTTCAATGTCTCACAGGATTTAATTGAAATTCCCCGAGGCACGATTCGAGGAACTGTTTTAATTGAAACAATCATGGCTGCATTTGAAATGGAAGAAATTATCTATGAATTACGTGATCATTCCGCTGGTCTCAACTGTGGTCGTTGGGATTACATTTTCTCATTTATCAAAAAATTCAGAATGAATCCTGCTTTCGTTCTTCCTGATCGTTCTGCTGTTACAATGACTTCTCCATTTATGCAAGCATATGTTAAATTACTTATCAAGACTTGTCATAAACGCGGAGTTCACGCAATGGGAGGAATGGCTGCTCAAATTCCAATCAAGACTGATGCAGCAGCAAATAAAACAGCAATGGATGGTGTTTATAAAGATAAATTCCGTGAAGTATCTGCTGGACATGATGGAACTTGGGTTGCGCATCCTGCACTTGCACCAATTGCTTCAGAAGTTTTCAACAAGAGTATGCCTACTCCAAATCAAATATTTAAGAAAACTGATGATATCGAAGTTACTGCTGCTGATTTACTTAATCCAAATGTACCTGGTGATATTACAGAAGATGGAATTCGTAAGAACTTAGGTATCGGTTTAGGTTATATGGAAGCTTGGTTAAGAGGAACTGGTTGTGTACCAATCAATTATCTTATGGAAGATGCCGCAACTGCCGAAGTATCAAGATCTCAATTATGGCAATGGGTTAAACATGGAATCACAACAAGTGATGGAACAAAAGTTTCAAAAGAATATGCTCTTCGTATTTTAGATGAAGAAACTTCAAAATTGGAATCTTCTGCTCCTCAAGGTAATAAATATCGTTTAGCTCAGAAATACTTCGCAAAGCAAATTACCGGTGAAGAATATGCTGACTTTTTAACTTCTTTATTGTATGACGAAATTGTTAAAACAAGTACTTCTGCAAAGCTCTAAGTTAATTTTCATTTATTATTGTTTTCTGTTTCCTTTCTTGGTAGGAATCGTTCAAAAAAAATGCTTAAGCTTAAAATATGACTTAAGTTACGTATATTCATTTTTTTTTTCTCCATGTCTCATCTCTAGTGTTTACTGTCTGTCAAAATTCATGTAATCAATGATATTCATGTCAACTATATACAAAACTACCAATGTAGTACCATCCAACTAACGAAACAACTTAATAAACTAAATTAAAATCCAAACTTATACCATTTCCTGTTCGCTTGTCTCTTCGCCTCTTCTCTCTCCTCCGCCTCTTTCTCCCTAGCTAACCGTTCGACTTCCAATCTCATTTTAATCTGAGCAGAAGCTCTAGCTCTACCACCAGCTTTATTACTCCAATTAACTCGATCTCTTTCATGTAACGTACTAGGAGCTTCAATAGTATCACTTAACATCCAAGCAGGTCTTGAAGAATTTGCATTAGATTGAATTAATTCTTGTAATTTGTTCTCATGAGTTTTTTTTTCATTCAGTGAAAATATATCTTGTTCTGAATTATATTCAATCGAATTCTTACCAATAGAGTCTTTTGTTGCAGAGTTTTTATTACCTTGTGTTATCTCAAGTAATTGCTTTGGTATCGTGGTGTTTAAATACGTTGTCGTGGGTGAAAATTCAGGATCAACTTGTGCTGCTTCTCGATATTTTTTTTCGATCAGATGTTTCTGTCGTACTTCTGGTGAAAATTTCTAAAAAAACACATAAATACACATCAACACTTAATCCGAATTTATATAACTATCAAATATAAAACGTGACAGACCGGGGGGGGGGCATACCTCGATTAATTCATCTTCAGTTGGGACAGTTTTAAACATTAATAAAGTACCAAGTCCGATAATACTTGAGCCAACGATTAATCCAGGCATGAAAGACATTTTTGTAATATTATTAACTAATAGCTTCTTTTTTTATTGACAAATATTTGAAATGTGTGGTTGATTCGAGGCTGGAAATGGATAAATGATGGAGAATGATTGGCGATTGGGATTATAGACGCGGGTGAAGTGGGAGTGAGTGTGGTGGGAGTTTCGATATTATCGCTCCCTCGATCACATACTTGTCTACGTTTTTGCAAGTTAATGGGTATATCATTCGCATTTGTTTTATTACTATCGAGTTCTCATTCATACTCTGGCTCTGTTACTTTCTTCAAGTTTTTGGTCATATTCTGTTAAAGTAATAAGCTCTTTGTTTTTGCAGGTTGGAGGGATATCATCGCATTTACTTTGTTATTTTGTTATCAAAGAACTGTCCTTTTATGCATTTATTGCGCTGTTATTGCATTTTTCATCATTTTATTTCGTTGATTTTTGGACTGACTGTTATTTATGTCACATACACATGAAGAGTGAAATTTAGCAAACTGAGGCTAAGCCTAAATAATAATACCACAATACCTGAAGTTATATAAATACAACAGCGTTGCCACGTTTTATATACCAAAGTATTCGTTTTGAATCTTTCACGATTTGACGACGGATAAAGATTTATATGACTGCATCAAGTGACATTTCATACAGTAATTAGTGTATAAGATAGTTTGAGCACTCATCATGATGCGCATCGCACCTAGTTTTACGATCGCTATGGCCTTTAATTTTAGGTATATTACTAGGGAAGAATTGATTTCGGGTGTTCTTATAAGATCATTATGCTTTTCATCTAGAACTCTGGTTTATATGTGCGTTATGTATCAGCTGTATACTCGTCTTTACAAATAACTACAGTTATTAGTTGTCACGTTTATTACACTAGAGATCATGTTCATGACTCACGAAAACCGTTAAATGAAAATAAGGCCATGTGATATTTCAATTTCAGTATCTACGTATTCTTCAGAGAATGTAGTTAATAGATAGTAATATTCAATTTCTAATTACTCATAATGTACAGTCCATTCCATAGCAACTTCAATCCCTTCAGTATAAAATTCGATCCGTTTAATACACTACATCCAAACATGACCTGAATCCTATCTCAATGACATGCCGCCCCATAGTTTACATATTTATATCATATATGTAATTTGTTTATGCTGAACTTCGTAATACTAAAATTACTGAATCACCACGTAAAAACATTTTACTAATAAATCTATCTTTATTAACAGCTCTTCCTTTCCTTCCCGATGAAGTTCTTGGCGTTTCAGTCCACATCTAAACCGCCGATATCATTAGTATATCACTCATGCAAATCATATAAGCAAAATAAAAGAAATACTAACCTCTTTAACATTTTCAAGAACCATATTAGAATGTCTATCAAAAGCTTTAACTCTCGCTAATAATTTTTTATTATTTCTACAAGAAATCAAAACTTGCGATCGATTTTTAACTGCCGCTTGTAGAACACTCATCGGTCCATTTGCAAATTCATATTCTTCCAATTTAGCTATTTCAAATTCTGATAACTCAGATCTTGGTTTATTTTGATATTCTCTGTGAATTGTAAATGTGATTGTTAGTTTGTTCGATTCATTGATTAAATATTCAAAAGTGGTAAGACTTACGCCATCTTGTGTGACTGAACTATTTATAAATCAAATGTCCAAATATTAGGTAGAAGTGTCTGTCACTGTATATAAACTCGTGTATCCCCTCTTCTGCTCATCAGATTCAACATCAATCGCTTCACTCGATCGCTGCACAGGTTCGCAGTTCAATACAACACCCACAGTCCCTCTGCTTACTTCACATCCACGCTGAAACCCTAATCCACCGACGCGTCGCCCACGCGCAGTGAACGCGCTCTGAACAGAGTTCTGGAACACGCGCCGCGTAAACAAGGTCAGAGGATCCAAGCGCCGCTGGCCGTGTTCAATCACGCTTGACATCCAGTTAAGGGTCCTTCCTTTTGTTCTCTTCTCAAACGCCGCGCGCCTCGGAACACGACGGTTAGATTCGACTTCACGTTCTCGCGTCAACACTTTCACTTATTGTCTTTTCTTCAACTCAACTTGAAAAAGACTTACCCCGCTCTTCATTTCTGTGGACTATTACTTGATATTCGCATTCACTGATCGCGTTGTTTAATCTATTCACTAGTATCATCATAACGCGTTCAAGTAATCATTGTTAATCGCGTGATAAACATAATGTCTTTCGTCGCGTCGACGACATTAGCTTCATCAGCTGGTTTTCATGATGATACACCAACAACGCGTTATATGCGCTGTAAGTTATATTGACTTATTTCACAATACACAAAAAGTGTTTATTTGTTGAAATGTTTGCTAATGCTATATTTATAAATGTATAGTGAAGGTGTTATATACATTTGATAATGCCCAACGAACTCCAAGGATGGCGAGAAGTACATCGATATGTAAAGTGTTTGTTGTTAAATGTCCGGTTCCATCGTCTCCAGGATCCTCACCATCTCGATTATCTGGTTTGTTTAGTCCCGCGCATAACCGTCATTCACAAAATATAAATCAACATCCACATTCACATTCACAAAGCATATCTTCAAATGATCATGGAAATGGATATAACGTACAACCGCCGAGAACACCGCCTCAACAAACAAGAAGATCGCATAATTCAACATCTTCACCATCAAGTATATCAGTTGGAGTTATTGATTTAAGGTCATGTTTACTAGCTGTCGCTTCATCGTCGCCTGAACTTGTATCAAATTCTGATACTGATTACGCTGTTTATACTGTCGATGTATCTGAAATGGATCAACCACTTGTTGGACATGGTTTATTTTCATGGGGATTAGGTTCAGCATCTTCACTATCAACTGAATTTGATCCACTTTCAAACTCGACAACTTCACCTTCAATAGCCGCACAAATGTCAGAAGAACATACACAACATCAAATGGTTTCCGGACGAGTTATTACAAATGTATTAAGTATGTTTGGCGGAAATGGAAATGCTTCAAATCGTGGTGAAACTTTAGAAATTAAACTAAGATTAACTCCTGTTCCTGGATTAACTCAAACGAGATTTTTAAGGTCAATGCAGTTATACGTTAGACTATCTAAATTAATTCCTGGATCTTTCGATCCTGCTAGATGGTCGTCGTTTATTTCTGCAAATCCGAAAGTTGTTGAATTAATTACTGCTCCTGCTTTTAGTGGTAGTGGTAATACCACTATCAACATCAATAATAACAATAACAACAATAATAAGGATAATTCAACTGAGGATAATGAAATGTCAACTACAAATTCAAATTTAAATGAAAAAGGGAAAGATCAATATGATGCGTTTTTTGGATTACCTGATTATACATCAGCTTTAGAACTTGAAGCTCAAGCTAGTTCAGTATCAAAACAAACTCAAACTAAAACTGGTACTAAGGTAACTATATATTATCTGTTTAGTATATGTTGGGAAATTATTAACTTATTATAAATAGCGAAAACCACTTGAAGATGTACCATTGGCTGAATTAAATGCAAGTGCAATAATTCCAACAGCTACAACTACAGTAAACACAGCAACTACAACAGCTGCAGCTAAGAGGTCAAGATCATCGAATCCAAGACCAAGAAAACCAAGGAATAATAGTAGTAATAAAACAAATACAGCTGCATCAACTCCAAATACTACAACTCCAACTACAACCGCTAGTATTACTACTACTGTTACTTCAACTACATGTGCAAATGAAGGTGTTGGATTAATTCCTTCGCCTGTTCCTGATTCAGATGTTCCATTAAATACTGCAATTGCAGCACCAGCAGCTAAAAGAAGACCAAGTGCTAGTAAACGCGGAACGTCATCAAATCGACAAAATATTCCAGTTCCGTTACCTACACGAACTCTTCAGAACTCAGAATTGGCAACAGAAACAACAGGATCAGCGTTTTCACCATCATCATCAAATGAATCAACTTCAGTTTCACCATTCATTGAAGAAACAAATTCACCTGCACTAGCATCTTCACCACCAGTTTTCAGAGCTCAAAGAAATCAATCTTCATTGAGTGAATTAGATTCAAATATTCCTAAGAATTGGTCAAATCATCATGCAAACCTCATAAATGATTCTTCATCTAATATTTCAATTTCAAGTAATATTGTAAATCATCATAATCATCAACATGATGAATCAGTCGCTTCAAGAGTTCTAGATGATATTTTATCTTCAACATTAAATCTTGACGATGATGACGATAATAATGATCATAATAATCATAATTATGTTGGAGATTTTTATCACTTTGGTAATGAAGTTGATAATTCTTCAACTTTACATAGTATGCAACTTATGGAAGAAATTGACAGTGTTTTGGGATTCAGTATTGCAAATGATAATGATCATCCTACAATTGAGGATACGAATGAAAATGGAAATGGCCATGATGTTGACTCTCATTTGCCTACATCTGCAGATACAGAAATGGATGATGTCGATTTCTTCAGTGGTACAAACGAGGTTGAATCTTCAACTGAAAATCAGATTGCCATCGATAATTCTGACAAAGAAAAGGAAAATGGAAATGGAAATCAACCATTAAAATCTTTATCGGTGCCTTCTCCAACTTCTCCAATTAATCCACCTTCATCATCTTCATTACCACCATCATCAGCAAGAGAATTTACACCAGTTACATCACCTGTGAATGTTAAAACCACCACTAATACTACTAATAACGATGGACCATCAGAAAAACCTGATAAAGCAATGTTAGAAATGTTACGAAATGCAGGATTAGTTGTACCGTCAAGAATTGGACAACAACAAAAACAAAGACAAAAATCAATGCTAATTAGTGCATCATCACCACCAATTTCAAATTCAAATTCAACTTCTGTTATTGCTCAATTACCTTCAACAAAAGCAAGAGCTAGAACTTATTCTGCTATGGCTTCTGCTTCTTCGCCTGCTCCAATTAACGCACCAACTCCAACGTCAAATTCAAATTCAAATCCAAATCCAAATACAGCTAGTGTATTAAAATCAAGAGCAAGTCGTAATACAAAGATGAAAGAAAGAATTCAAGAGTCTTTATTAACTAGTCTTGCATCAGGTAAACCACCGATGTATTGTGAAAATTGTGGAGATATTATGCCACTTGCATGGAGACGGATTAAATTATTAAATACTAATAATACTGAAACCATTATGAGGGTATGTAATCCATGTGGATTATATTATGCAAGCAACAAAGTAATGAGACCTGAATCACTTTGGAAGAAAAGTGAGCTGCAATCATTTTCAAGTGATGCGATTGATCTTGATGATGTACCTGATTCAATTATTGATAATATTTCAGAAAATATATCAGCTGAAACAGCAATTCATGCAATTACAATCGATGAATATACTCAACAAAATATTTCAGAAAAATTGAATGCTCCAGCTTCAGTTGTCAATACTCCTGCTTTAGTTTCTGAAACTCCTGCAGATACACCATCAGAACCTCAAGCTGAAAATTAACCAGCTTAATCTGTGCCTATAATTACAACAAACTAATTAACATTAATAGTTATTCAATTTAATTCATAATTTTCATTTTCAGTCTCGCGTTTTCAATCATAATCCTGTTGATATGTTATTCGTTAATCTGTTATTAAGTCAGTGGAGTATCATTTTGCATTTCTTTTGTTAATATTATTTGTTTTTATTATAAAATTGTCGTTTCGTTTATTGCGTTGTTATTGCATTTGTATCATTTATTTCATGGCTTGCTAGATTAATTGTAATTAAATTAAATATTAACATCTTTATCGATCAACATAAATTACTGAGTGAATGTAAATATATACTAACCCCTCATATAACTTACAGATGCCGGATTAGGCGTAAACTTAAACTTGGCTTATCGGGGCGCCGCTGACGACTCCCGCCAATCCTCCATCGTATCTCCATCCCGAAGGTGAATCCCCTTGATTTTATCATCAATCAAGATCATCATCATCATTATCATTGAATAAATTCAAATTGAAACGATGCGTGTTCCAAACTTCTACGAGGCTAATGCCGCCGCTGGTGGCCATCCTACTCCAATGCAATTAGATGGTGATTACATCAACCCAGCAAGTCGTGCTTCAACTGCTGAGGTTCCACTTCCATCTCAACAAAGCGTTCCGTTTTTCAGCAGCAATCATACTACAGCTGCATCAGCTGCATCAACTAATGCACCTGCTGAAGTTTCTGAGCCTGGTAATGTAACTGGATTCACTTACCCACGTTCCGAGAGAGTTTCGGCTCCTAAGACTGAAGCAGTTGATCCAATGGCAACTGACTTTATTGAATTTATGCATGAGAATCCAACTACATATCATGCATGTGAAGCATTTGCAGATATGCTTACTCGTGCCGGATTTACTTATCTTTCTGAGCGTGTCTCATGGAAAAATAAGATTAGCCGTGGCGCTAAATACTTTACTACACGTAATGGATCTTCACTTGTTTCTTTCGTCGTGGGTGCTAATTATACTGGTGGTAATGGTGCTGGTATGGTTGCTTGCCATATTGACGCACTTTGTGCTAAAGTTAAACCAATTTCAAAGAAGGTTCCTGTTGAAGGATTCACTCAAATTGGTGCTGCGCCTTACGCTGGTGCCATGTCTTCGTACGTTACAATTAGCTTACGTATTCATTTTCTATTTATATATTCTAACATTTGTTTAGCACATGGTGGGATCGTGATCTTGGTGTTGGTGGCAGAGTTGTCGTCAAGAATCCCGATGGAGTAATTCAAACCAAGCTTTTCACAATTCCATACCCAATTGCTCGTATTCCAACCCTTGCACCTCATTTCGGTGCTGCTGCAAATCCACCTTTTAATCCTGAGACAAACACAACTCCAATTATTGGTCTTGAGCCTGAAGATCCTTCTGAGAATGAATTACGTCCTGAGGAAATTAATGCTCCTTTAGCTGGTCGTCATAACATTCGTTTGATTAGACTGGTTGCTCAGCAGCTCGGTGTTCCTGGTATGTTACAGTTTCTAAATTTATGATGTGTGAATGGCTACTAATTAGATACATAGTCTCATCCATGCTTACATGGGATCTTGAACTCTTCGATACTCAAAAGGGTAACATTGGTGGCCTTACTAAGGAGCTTTTATTCTGCCCTCGTATTGATGACAAGATTTGTGCTTTCTCTGCCATTCACGGTATGATGAACACATGTGATGAATTTGCCGCAACCGGTAGTGGAATCAATACTCTTGCACTTTTTGACAATGAAGAGATTGGAAGTTTACTTCGTCAAGGTGCTCGTGGTGGTCTTCTTGAGAAATCACTTGGTCGTGTTGTTGATGCTATTGGCAATGGTGCAACCATGGAACAAACATTCGCAAACTCTTTCCTCGTTTCTGCTGATGTTTGCCATGCTGTTAATCCTAACTTCATGAACGCTTACCTTCAATACCATACTCCTCGTCTTAACGTTGGTATTACTTTATCATGTGATCCTAATGGCCACATGACCACTGATGCTGAGAGCATGGCATTTATGGAAGAAGTTGCACGTCGTAGCAACAATACTCTTCAATACTTCCAAATTCGAAATGACTCTCGTTCAGGTGGTACTGTTGGACCAATGTTATCATCTGCAATGGGATGTCGTGGTGTTGATCTTGGTATTGCTCAACTTGCAATGCACTCAATTCGTGCTTGCGTTGGAACTGACGATGTTAGACTCGGTGCAAGATTATTCCAAGGTTTCTACGAGGAATGGGAAGAAGTTGACTACCATGTTCGCTCTGGCGAGAAGATGTAAAGAAGTGAAAGAGTTAGGAGATTCAAGGTAGATTTTATTTATTGAGTTTGTGATTTTTTGCCGTATGTTTATGCCTTTTGCTCTTTGTTATATGTACTTTTTTGGACGAATTTTTGTGGATGGCGCTAGAGATTTAGTGAATCATGTACTTAGTTCCGTCGTAGACTGTTACTGAATTCATTTTGACGTCTTAATTCATTTACAAACATTCTAAAAAGGATAGAGAGTGCTGTGATTGATTGATTGAATTTTATTAACGTCGTGTCGAGGGAACAAGCCGATATTCGACGGGTGGGAAGAGTAAACGAGTGAGTGAGGTTGGCCCTAACCCCAGAGTAGATACACGGCACGCAAGCGCACCCAGCCGACCCGCCCGCCATTCGCTGTGATATGCCTCTACTCTAAGACTACAGACGCCTCGCAACACTCCTCAACCCACCATCTCCCCCTCCTCCCAAAAAAATTTAAATAAATAAATACAGCACAAAGAAAGAAAGTCACACAACGATTACACTAACCAAAGAAATAAAGAAATAAATGGAGATAAACGTAATGTTGAGAACCGCAAAGTGAACGACAAATTTAGACCTTCAATTCCACCTGCTCAGACCTGAGAGGCGGCTGGTGTGGTAGCCTCTAGTGGAGGGGCATGTTGCACTTGTTTTGGGTACCACAGCAGCTCCCTTGGTGCTTTAGCTATGCTCTTGGCCAGAGCGATCTGCCCT
>JAJLTX010000106.1:0-29760 GCA_030568365.1 Myxozyma kluyveri
CCTATCAAAGCCCTATCAAAGCCCTATCAAAGCCCTATCAAAGCCCTATCAAAGCACCTTCATGATCACCAGCCACCGCCGCTACTTATCGACAACGAAGAAGAGTTTGAAGTTGAGGCTATTTTGGACCACAAGACCGAGAACAATGCTCTCTTCTATCTTGTTAAATGGACCGGCTATCAAGATCCTACATGGGAGCCTGCTTCTGTCATGGAGGACACTATTGCATTAGACTCTTACCTCGAGAAGGGGGGTAATGTTACGGGTTGAGGGCCCGTTTGAGTGCTTGCTGCGCTGCCCGCACAGTAAGGCTTAGGGTTGGTGATAAAAGTTTTCTTCTTGTTAGTATACTTCGCCTGCCACGTAAGAACGTCTCGCATCGTCACAGCGAGGCGTCACTGCCTCACTGGAGATTTGACTGATTTGTCAAGCGTGTTCCTGAGCCGCACGCTAAGAAGCAACTTTAAATGATTTACAGTCAGGGGGTCGTTCATTTAAGTAAAGGCTACAGATGATACAGTCCAGCAAAAGAATATTAGTTAAGCCACGCAGTAGATACCAAACCAGAGTTCAAACATCTTTAGCATCGTCAATCTTCTCTTCCACTTGATTAATTACCTCAGCTACGCGCTTCCTTGCGACAAGCGATGCTTTTCGCGGATTTGGTGCTTCAAAAATTTCGTCCAGTTCTTCAAGAGTGCGTCCCTTTGTTTCCACCATAAAAAAGTAATAGTATATAACCATAAACGTGCACGTCCCTAAATATAAGAAATAAGTGTGCCACTGAATTTTCTCCATTGCAATAGGAAACGCGAATTGATTGACCATGACCGCAGCATTGCCACACAAACCTCCAAATGCGATGCCCTTTGCACGCTGCTCAAACGATAAAACCTCGGCGGGGTACAGACCTTGAAGAGGTGTGTAGCCAGCTGAGTACACGATACCAATAAGAAACACAAAGGCAATCATTGCAGTCGCTGCAGTTGTATTATCCATTGTGTAATAGGCACCGGTACCTCCGATCATTACGACCCAAAGAGCGTCCAAAGTGGCGCAACTGGTGATGAGCATTTTTCGACGCCCGAACCGATCCATCAAACTTGCGCCAACTGCAGCTGCCACACCGCTAGAAACGGTGATCCCAAGATTAATATTAAGAACTGTAGTAGGATCTTTAATACCGGTCGAAGATAACATTGCAGGAAGGAAGTAAGTGACACCACTTTGACCCGTAAATTGAGAGAGGACACTTAGAGCAGTAGCACATAAGATTGAGCGATGGAACGCACCATAGCTGCTGAAAAGCGCTCTGTAGTCCCACCAACGCTTGTCCGCACCATCGTGCTTGAGCTCCTCGGCAAACTCGATCATTTCCAATTGCACGTACAAAGACTCGGGATTACTGTTTCCATGATACTTGACGAGAACTTCACGACATTTATCAATCTTGTTATTCACAAACAACCAACGAGGAGACTCTGGAAAGAAGAAAGCGCAGATAAATACGACGCCAGGACAAAGCACTTGAATCCAGGTTGGGATGGTCCAAGATCGGTTGTCGTCAAAATGAATACAACCCCGAAGGGAGGCTGTGGCTATAAGCGCGCCAAGGTAGTAGCAGCAGTTGTAGAGACCAGTGATGGTACCGCGGAATGCGGGGTGCGAGAACTCGACAATGTAGGCAGGCGCAGCGGAAGCGATTGTAACACCAAAGCCTAGAAGAAAGCGGCCGGCGAGATATTGACCGAGGCCTTTGTTGACGGATACGGCCTGGATTATTGCACCAACAATGACCAAGAGACAGCCGACGATAATTCCGAATCTTCGACCAAACATGTCGGTTGCAGGGCCAACAAAAGGCAAAGCGCCCATGCCGCCAAAGGAGTAAACACTAGAGATGACGGCAGCTCTGACGCCGACAATGTCAGCGCCAAACTGTTGCTGGAACGAAGGCAGGGCGAGCATGTTGCCCATTAGCGAGCCGTCGTAGCCATTCATGGTGGAGCAGAAAAACATGATGCCGCAGATGACATAGTGCAGAAGCATGCTACGGCTGAACAAGCTAACAGGCTCAAGAGTCTTGATGACGTCAATGGCAGCGACGTCCGGGCGATGGCGGATTTCCTCGATGACGACAGACTTATTCTCGACATGGACGGTCTCGTCTTCCTTGTAGGACGCGGTTGGTTTTGCCTCTTCCATGGCGACTGTGACGAGAGAGCAAACGGAAAGGCGACGGTGACAGTGGTGGGTGAAGCTCGTGAAGTGGTATCGAGTAGCGGAGGGGCCTCCTTTAACTAGTTCCACCGCGGGACGGCATTTGATGGGCCAAAGTGCGGGGAGACGCAGAATGCGGGGCGTCTTCCCCGCATTTCTGGCCAAACAAACAGACAAACAGACAACAAGCAAACAAAGAGCAGGCGCGCCTCAAGCGAGCAGAGTACCGGGAGCATCCAGTTGGCACGATCTGGCGAAGCGCGCCGATGGCGACGGCAGCGTTTTGGCCTGCTATGGCGGCAGTCGCCGCGCGGGGCACGCGCATCGCGCTGGGTGATTCAAAGCCCCGCGTTTTGTGCCATTCCGGCGTCTGCCCGCATAATTAAGCACCGCACGATCTCGGCGGCGGCGGGCCAACTCAACGGCCAAGCACCGAACAAGCCGCGGGCGAACCTGCCGCGAGCCTCCACAGCGAGCCAGGCAGCGAGCCTCTGCGCGCACGTGATTAGTCCGGTCCATCTCATCGCAGCTCACCACGGACATCGCGCCAACCGCGCCCCGCGGATCGCCCCGCGGATCCACCCCGCACGATCGTGATCGCGCTACTCGCCATGTTCACGGCAAAACCATGTGGGAAACGGCAGCCAGAGTGTCTAGCGAGCCAAGGACTGGGTCTCAAGACCGCGACGGTGTCCTATACTCGGAGTCTTAGACCGTCGGCGGTCACCGGCTCCTGCTCCGACTCCCCATCAGCACAAGCAAACAACCGTTTGTAAGCACCCAATGAAGTGTCCGGCCGGGACTTCTCTACGGGAAAAGTGGTGCAGCCTGTGTATATTCATACTATTCGTATTATTCATTCATTCGTGTAGTAACTAAGTAGTAGCCGTCTTGCTTAACCAGAACCACCTCCTCACGGCTCGCGACTACACCTCTCACGCAGTCATGCCAAGTCCCATCTACTGTACAGATGGATCCGCCTTGAGGAGTGTAGCCAATAAGCCCCTGATACTGTGTCTTCCAACTGGCCGATTACACCGACTTAGGCCTGGCTTTTCGTATCCTGCGAACCACTCGGAGTCCCAGCCGCCGCCATCAAGGTCACTTGGTGGGAAGCACTTCATTCCACCCCTCTCGATCGGCCCGGTTCGTTTACTTGTTCAAGGTAGTTCACCTGATTCTCGAGCTTTGAAATCGCTGTTTCCACGCCAACAGGATGAAAAATCAATGAAAAATGCATTGCCAGCCAGTAAAACATCATATCGATAGCCGAGCTCCTGTAAATTCTGAATTGATCTTTCAAAATGACGCTAACCACTACCAAAAACATCGGTAAAGAAACTCTAGCTGACGAGACAGATGCGCTTAAAGGTCGAAAGTTGCGGAATCTGTTGAGAATTTGTGCTGAACTGATTGTGTGGTACAAATAATTTTGATCTCGCTGCGCTTAACTGTCTATTTTTGGTGATGAAAAAAGGTGTGACATTCCACGGAAAGAAGCTGATATTGAAATACCGGGTTCTCATCTTCATATATTCGCTATTAAATATTCACACTGAGTATTGTATTCAAAAATGCTTCCTTAAAGACAGTGGGCGCTGGTAGTGCTTTGATGGGTGATTCCTGCTGACCAAATTGACGGTTGACAGACGGCCAAAGGCGACGCTCTCTGGATAAAGCGGTTGTGTAAGCCGGGAGTAGAAGGAAATCGCAAATGCTAGTTTGAGTGGCCATCGTGAGGTTGGCATATAGTATGAGAATACGGTAGCTGAGCAAGAAGGAGCTAGCGGAGAACGTAGCAAGAGGCGCGTCACGCGGAAACAGAACCGGCGCCAGCGAGACAGCAGAGCCGATCGGTTTAGGGCTTCGGTGCTCCGCAACGATGCGGAACTGCTGCAATAGTCCGCAACGCCTTCACGAAAGATAACCAGGCGTCCGCTCATTGGACGATCGGCGGATCATTTCGAAATTTCGCTCGCGATCTGTCCAATCATCTCAACTGACTTTGCACATTCAACCGCGTTTAAGGTAAGTACCTCGGATCAGCGCTATGCAGCATACCACACTTGACTTGTTCAGCAACTCAACTGATATAACTGATATATAGAGAGATGGAGAACATATACAGCAATATACACATTCAAGCTCAAGCTTCATTAACTATTCAAATACAATCATTCGCAGGACTTGTCCTGCAGATTCATCTATTAGAAAGGCTATACTTTCTATTAGGATATGAGCCCTGTGGTGCTAAGTACTTGATTGATTGCGGTTGAAAAAGTTTCTCACTTTTCACCTCGCCACTTACGTTTTCGCACCACAATTCAACAATCGTGTTGAATAAACAGTTCAATTACAGAATCAAACACTGTCATGTTTTTAAGATAAGTATTACCTTTTGTTGTTTTTAATTTGAATCGATCGCTCTGCTTTCCCGCGTCGATAGAACTTAGAAGCAAGTCTTTTGCTTCTGGAATCAACCTCCGGGTTCGGTCACTTTCCAACTCAAGACTTGCTTGAATACTACTACATTTCCATTCTGCACTTTTGCATTCAGAATTCAACATTACGACTATGCAGCATCCTCAATATTCAAGCAATTCTCAGTGCTTCTATACTCTCAGAAGTCTCTACAACAAACGAGTTTGCCGCTTGCAACTGGCGTGATCATTTTCCGCTCAGCAGGGAGTGTGATGTCCGGTGGTGGGTCCCCATACCAGAAGTGATTAACATTGCCGCTTTGTTCCGCCTGTGTTGAGCTCTTGGTTCCTAGTTGTTGGTGTTACGCTCGACTGTTCCAGTACTGTCTGCAGTATTTTCTCGGTCGTTTATTCCTCGAGTGCTGTCTTCTGCAAACTTCCACTAAACTTCTTTCACCTATTATCTCTCGGCATCTCGGCAGTTTATTCTCAAGTTTCTGGCAACCGCCACTTCGACCTCGTGCTCTCAAACGTCGACGTTCCGAGCCCTTTGCCGCGATACTTCACAATCCTACCTTGGGTGGCAACTCTCCAAGCAGCTCCAGCTATTATATTTTATTTGTCTTTTCACTCTCGATTACTTTCGAACCACTACCTCGAGCAGATATCTTGTTGGTGCGTTGAAGAGCTCGCTTGCTTGAGAGGGAGAGTTCAACTAATTTCGTGCTGTTCCGCAAGTCATGGTTTTTTTCCCTTGTTTTTCTCAGCCCTGCGAATGACAAATGCAACACAGTCGCATCGGCAAATACCTTATATAGTCTTAATGAAAATAAGCTTAGCGATGATGATTATTCATGGCACTATAGATTCTGGCGATGCGTCTCATATGACGCGTCAACGCAAAAAGTTGATTTATTAAGTACCTTCTACTCATGCCAGTTATGCCGAGCTTGCCGACAAGAAAATCACTGTACTTATTCAAGGTACAAGTTCTGCTATTCTGAAATTTAATATGCCTAATCACTCTATTAATACTTTCTCATTAAAACCCGGCTTTGCTCATAGTGTAGTATGCACTCGCCAACTTGGCGATACCGGCATCAGAATGCACATTCGTACACGATCAGTGGTAAATTGCCGCTGGTAGCTTATACAAATTACATCCTCAAACTTCCTCAGCTGCTAAAGCACTCATCGGTGTTAAAGCCAATCCAAACATTAAACTATGGCATGACTGACTAGGCTATTCAAGGTTTCAAGTTATCCGGTTTATAGTGAAGTACAATATGGTTGCAGGCCTTGACCTGGGCGATGGCAAACAATCACATACATGTATGTCATGGTTGAAAGAGAAAGCACATCGTCTCCCGTATCCTGAACGCCTAGAACGATCTACCGAAATCTGTCACATAACTCCGTCTTGATGTTTGTGGACCTACGGATGTTCCAACTTACGATGGCTACAGATTTACATTCCTGGACGATAAATTGCAAGATGCTATATGTGTTCTATTAAAGAGAAAGTCTGAAGTACTAGGATGTTACAAAGAATATGTAGTAATGACTGAACACCACCACGGCACGTACTTCCAAGGTGATAATAAAGGTAGAATACACGTCTAAAGACTAATGATACATTTATCAAAAGTAAGGGTATCACTCACAGGTATAAATTCCTGGCGAATCAGCATAAAACTGAGGAGTAGAGCGTTTGAACAGAACCATTCTTGACCGAATCAGAACAAGGCTCACCAGATAAGGTCTTCCTAAGCAATTCTGGGGGGACGCAGTCAATTTAGCCAGGCGCATCAAAAATTGCTGTCCTCATAAAACACCGCAAGCCGTTATACCTTATGAACTATGACACGGAAGCAAGCCCGATATTAGTGATCTGAGACTATTTGAATGTACCGCTGTCGCACTCAGTCCTGACGACAACCGTCGCAAACTTGACAGTACAGCAAAGAAAATTTATTGGATTCAAACCAAACCAAATGTCAAGGGATACAAGTTATTCAGTTCAGAGACAGGTTATATTCACACCCCTCGCAATGTCCATGTTTATGAAACGAAGCTTTACTCTGACGCACATCCAGTTCTCGATCTTGGACAAGCCCTTTGTGATGTTCCCAAACTGGGCGACATTTCCAATCCGTATGCTATTGACAACCATTTTTCGCAGAATGCATATCATACCACATTGCCATATCCTCCAATTCCAGCATCGTCTCGAAGTGAAGTAAACTTTGCCGCTGTCAAACACCATCGCATTGCAGCTAATCCATCACTTGGCAATGCTGGTTCTAATTCTCATGCACCAATTAGATTAACCATTTTTTCCAGACATAATCGTAGACGCAATCGCAATAATATTGTCTCACAGAACAATGTAACTTATACCGTCAGTGATAATACGATGCAAATAGAAGATACAAATTACCTTAATCATGTTATCACTCTTGATTTTTTCATTTTGTTCAGGCCCCTCAACAGATTCCTCATCTTGTGAAAGTGCGGGATCAAGAAAGGCTTCATCTGGTACATGATTTGAGTTGCCTACTGCCTGCAATTGCCAGTGACAATGTGGTGACTGCCTGAGTTAGGGCGTTGATAGGGGTTCTAAGAATCACGACTGTGAGACCTTATCCGTATTGAGAAAGCTGGAAAATGCCGTTATGCTCCTGTTGCTCCTTTCCTCCTCAAGCTGAATGATGGCCACACCAGGGTTTTCACCTCTTTGTCCCAAGGTCTCACAAAGTTGATTGACGGCCCAAACAATGCGCGTCAAGTCGCTCTATCGCCGGCTGTCCACGAATACCGGTACACATCTCTTCAAGCTGCCTTTCTGTGTAGGTGTCAGACATTGTGTATGTCGCTCGATCTGCAAACTCCATCTTCTTCGAACTCCATCTTCTTCTTCTGAAACTCTGCGAGCCGCAGCATCTTCATATATTCCCTTACAGCATGGTCAACTGGTGAAGCCGTATGAGGATTATTACGAAGTGAAACTGCTCTTTCTGCTCAGCACTAAGTTGATTGACCTCAACGGTGTAGACTATGCTGTCCTTAGAAACTAAAGTCTGGTCTCCTTCATCCCCATCGGTCACTGCACGATTCGTTGTGCTATCCACGAGGACCTGTCCGCTGATTTCGAAAGTAGAGGTGGCCGAATTGCACGATGCCTGTTGTTGAATGCTAAATCCCGAAAGTAAGTTCCAGTAAAGCCAGGGCAATAGTCGCACTTTCTAATTTCTCTTGCCAGCAAACATGCGCATGACTATTAGCACCTGACTTGCATAGTTCCTCGGTTTCTACAGCATGTATAAGCAACTGTTCCTCGGTCTCTGTACTGCCTAGACCATGATTTTCTTGGATCATCATTTTCTAATCGAATGGACTCAAAGATTCTGTCTTCTTGGATACTCTCTTGTGATTTCTTTGCCTTTTTTACTTTTTCATCATTGCCCAACGCCTTGATGGCCTCACCCATTAACTATGGGTTGACCTCTAGTATTAACTTAGGTTACCCGCATGCCGACCTGTAAGCAGACCAGGTCTGACTTGCAACACACAAAAGTTTGCAAGTCAAATCTCCCAAGTCAGTACCTAGAATACCCATGAAAAAACATTTGAGTCCGCTTATAGAGATTAGGTAGACATGCATACATTGTTTTCTTTCGTACCGTATATCGTCTTACTTTACAGTTGTAACATGATCTCGTACGCGTTTTAAATAATACAGTTACGCTTAAAGTCGTAGAAACTGTCTTAAATTACACAGTCAAATTTATACGTCATAGAGAAATAATATGAATTAACTCCTCGCCCTCGATCGTCATAACAATTCTTACAATACATATCTACAAAGTACAAGTTAATCAGCTCAAATATTGAGTTTACTTTAGCATTTTTTCACGTTCGTCAATCTCTTTCTTCGCCGTCTTCTTGCTCGCTTCCCTCATCACTATCTTCGCTCTTACTTCCTTCGTCACTGTCATTTCCCTGACTTCTTTCTTCCTCACTATCTTCTTCCTCACTATCTTCTTCCTCATTATTTTCTTCCTCGCTACCTTCTCGACTGTCTTCTCCCTCGTTTCCTCCATCTTCCATTGGAAAATCAAAAGAACTTCCGTTGCCATCCACTCCGTCGTTGCGGTCATACCGTTCTTCGCCCACTCCCTCGCTGCTTCTGGTATTGCTCTGCTCTGTATCCCTCTCCGCATCACTGCTGTCACGTTCGGGTATATCAGTTGAAGCTCGTGTAAAATTGGAGTTGTCTGTGTCGCGTGTCTCGATGCCATCGTTCTCCGTGTCTTCGTCTTCTTCGCTATTATCGTCGGCGACAACAGCAAACAGATCGTCAGAATCTCTGACAACGTATGGGTATACCTCAGTATTTGCGTCTGCTGTGAAACCTATCACAGAATCAGAATCGCTTTCTTCTGATTGGATATTCTCAGAAAGATTCACACCAGAATCACCCACGCCAAATTCTTCAACATCAGAATTGTTCGTAGCAGATTCACCTATATTCGCATTAGCTTCGCCTGCGCCAGATTCGTCTATGTTTGAATTGTCAAGTTCCATCACTTGAGCATGGTCACCCGCCCTATCAGATGCATCTATGGTTCTGTTGTCAACTTGCCTCCCTTGAACAGTCTCGTCATGAATGACTCCATTTCGAAACTTTTCAATCCAGAAACGACTTTCTTTGATAGCGTCTTGATGTCTGGTTAGTACTCTTCGATAGGAACAGACGAATTGGACAATATCGTACTTACCAGTAATTTTTTCTTTCCAGATCCAACTCGAGCGAATATCCAGTCTAACGAGAATATCCCAGTGGAATAATAGTACGACTAGCATTTCACGATCGACAAAAAGATGTTCCGCGGCTGACGTGATCCATGCAGCATCTCCCCGTTTCAGCATCTCAATATGCGTCTCAACCGCAGAAATACCCCACTTTAAAGTATTGACTGTTTCGATAGCCAATATTTCCAGCTCCCGTTTCGCGGCATCGTATGAAATCTGGCTGGCCATCGCTCGATGGAAACTGACACTTGTCATCCATTTAGGAGGTTTGTTCATGCCAATCTTTAATGCCATTTTGTCGACTGAATCTTGAAGGTTCTCGATAGCTTTTTCTGTCTTTAAAGTCTCGCCTAGATTCAACTTTGGGATATCTTTGTCAGAAAACTGCTTGGGTTAGTAGTCAGCTTATGAGTATGTAGAGCAATATGGTACACATCTTACATTTTGCGCATTTCTATTGAAATCTTTAACCAGCTTGCTTAGCCTAACTACGCTGCGTCTCAGTTTCTCCATCATGTGCTTTGTGGCACGAGTTCCAATGGTGTGCTTCATTTGCTCATGTATAGCTTTACGGCTCACGAGTTCCTCGTGCAACTTGTGTTGTATGTTAACCAGTGGAAGTTTGGTATCATATTCAAGATATTTCGCACCGTTTTTCTGCCAATCACTGAGCTTTTCGCCATGAGTCTTAACAAGATCTTTGAGTGCTCTCTTCTTTTTCCCCAATTGCTTTTTGATTTTTTTTTTCTCATTTTCGTCGGCATCGTCTCCAAGTTCAGTAAGTGCCACAGCCGCCTCATGGCACGTCTTTGCTGCTGAATACAGTTTTTCGGCGGCAATGTGCTTGTTACTCTTGTAGAATTCTACTCGATCGCTGATTGCTTGACGAAGGTTTTCCTGGGAAGTCGTTAGTGTCGTTGATTTTTGCTTACGCGATCATTCGTATATCTCATCTAAGCTTTTACTGGCGATCTTTTCAGCTCGTTCAGTTCGGCGAGCTAGAGTGCTGCCAAGCATTCGCCTCTTCTCAGCGCAATCGCTAAGCAGTCGCAGCTCAAGAATTTGGTGACGGCGGCTTTCTGACGCCTTTCTCGTGGCCTTGACTAAATAATTCAAAGATTCCCATAGCCTTTCATTTGATTCAAAATCCATCAGCCCGCATCCACACACCTTTGGGTGTTTTGTCTCCACACATTTCTTTTCGTGTGCTGTGATATGGAATGAAGGCACCACAGTGTCAATCTCGATGTCCACTCCAAGTTCCTTCGTCAGATGTTCAGCAAAGTACTTCACTGTGTTGGTATAGGCACATCCGACATCATAAGACAGCATAAACTTCGTACAAGTCTGTGTTCGGTTGTTTTCTGCCATCACACAGCAAGAGACGATAAGTGCCTTCAAAAGACATAAGACATCACCTTTCGGCTCACCGCCGTCTGAGTCTAAATCACGCATGAGTAAGCCCAAGCCGTGTCGACAATTGAGACCTAGGACGCCAGTGATATCATATAATCGGTTCTTGACAGGCTTTTTGAAAGCATCGAAATTACTGGCGCAAGTAGTTTTTTTCCCTTTTTTTTTCTTTTTCTAATATCACGGAAGGGCTTTGATAGGGCTTTGATAGGGTCAGTAATAAAGCACGGCGTATGTATCTTGGGTCCAGTCAAGTTTTCGTCGGCCCCTGCTCTTATCTCGTGTTTTAACGAGAAATTCCCATTGTTAGAAAGATATACAACGGAGTTGTCTTCTCCAGACAAACATGCGGGGCATTTATTGCGAAGCAGCTTCTCGCCGTATCTCGTTCCCTTCATGTATCCCGGCATATCACAAGTTTTTGACTCATATGTGGCAGTATAACGAGTATAGAGCGTTGAAAAATGCTGAAGCGCGGGCAAAATACTCTTGCTGATATCAACTATAGGGAGCTTCAGCCCATGTGTCATCTCTAAATACTTTTGAATCTGGGTGATGCATGACGATAAGTTTCCAAGACTTGCGCTCTGCATGACCATCAAGCAGCGAAGCATTTCAAAATCGTAGCCCACTGCTGTTTTTGAAAACGAAGATGGCATATAGCCCCGATGTAACAAATAATCAACTCCCGGCTCGTTGTTGCGCATAAGAATTTTGATTTCTGTTTCACGTTAGTATATAGAGCTAAAAAGTATATTAACAATGCGACCTACTATCAAGATGCATGAGCACTATATAGTCTTTAGACTGCTTTACTTGTATTCCTTCGAGTTTAGTTTTTTTGAAAAACTGAGTGGTGGTGACAATACGGGGATCAAAATCAGCTCGATCCTTCTGATCTGGACTCAACGAAAACCACTCCTGAATGGCCTTGTATACCCGAGACTCGTTCCTGTCCCACTTATCTTGAGCACTTTTTCGATTGTCGAGGTTTGTGCGTTTCTGAGTAACCGATGTCGCGGCCACTTGAATGTCGTTATTTTTGGTTACAATAAAGACTCTGCCACTATCTGCAACGAATCGGCTGTAATTTGTTTCGTCGTAGTAGTAGTCGGCTGCATAAGCGTCAGGAGGATCGTAACCGTCGTCATAGTTGCCGAAGTCGTCGTCATCGTCAAAGTCGGCGTGGTCGGGTACACTTCGGTGCCCAGCCACCTCCGGTACCATTTGGTGCCCGAAGAGCTCGCCACGTGCTCTCCGCTTTTCTCTTCTTTTAAGATAACGTGGTATCATTGTCTCTTTCACAAACTTGTGGAAGTCTGACGGATCCGGTGGTTGGCTGTCATTAATTAGAGTAGCATGTGTCCTCTTGGTCTGGAAACCATGAGCCTTTTGAGGTATTACGTCTTTGACATACGATATAGTTCTTCCGGCTTTAGACATTTGAGCGTCCATGCGCATCTTTCCATTGTCAATTGGTAGAGAGTCGATAATGTAGGAATATGGTATTAATAAACAAGACGGTCAGCCCGTACTGTAGACTGCGGTCAAATCATATAATTAAATTAAGAGATAAAAGCTTGTTTTACAAGACAATCAACAACACGTCGCCGCGGCGCGTCGTGTGCATCGCGGCGCTCGTTCAACTCTACACAGCACGAAGCAAATCATATCCACCTATACAGCACGAATTCTTATCACGACACCACAACCATACATTGAAATAGTTAACAGTGTCAGAATGAGTCGTTCTGAAATTCGATCTGAAGACGAATCTACTACGCTTTCCAGGGATGACTATGCCGCATTCAATAGGTTGATATTCGACAGCTCCAAGCCGGAGTGGTTTCCCGTGGCCGAGCCAACCCACGACTCAAACTTGATCAGCTATATGTGGGATGACCGGAAAGAACTTTTTGAGGACTTTATGATATGGTTTTATCAGAAAAGGTGTTTGATGATGATGATCGTGTTTTTGCGACAGAAAAACAGAAGCACGATTTGGTCGATAGATGGTACAAGAGCTTGACGCCGCAAGACATGCTTCAGTGGATGCATGCCCTCCCTTTGTGGTTCATTACTCAAAACGCATCGTCAAAGATAGCTCAGATGGTAGACGCAGCTAATGTAAGTAGTATAGTTCGATTTCATTCATGATAGGCGTGCATTTCACTAAGAAGACCTGTGGTATAGGAGGCTACCAAAGGAGTTCTGTCGAATTTTCTACTTTCAGGAGCATGGAGTTTTCCCGAAGAGGGCAAGCCAACTTTTAAAATGGTTGGTAATACTGACTATGTCAATAATACGATTGTTAACAGATTTTGCCGTGATCTAAACGCGAATGCAATGCCTTATCATGCAAGCGGTACGTTTCTGAAGCATATGTTCCCTCTTCATAATACTGACAGTGTAACAGAGGATCATATTAGGCAGATGAATTTGATAACACGCACACACAGAGAGCTTTTTAAGGCAATCACAGGTGTTATGGGAATAGACGGTAGTACCGTGCCGGACGAAGAGGTAGTTTTCGATAATCGCGGATTAGTGTACGTACTTCAGAAGCGGAAGATTACAATTGAGATTCCAACCATGCTTAATAAGCAGCACTGGCATCATAAAATTCCTTTTATGATCCAGCATTGGTATTCCAACAATGTCACCTCTGGGTGTTCAGTTGTGCTTTCACTGTTGAGCTGTGGAAAGCTTTTTATGCGCGCGTCGGAAATGGAGCCATACTCGTCAAAAGTTACAAACAAAGCGTGCAAGGCAGAGAGTGATGCTGCGATTCTGGCATTCCTCTCGGCATTCGCCAATAATTGGAACTTTTCTTTGTTTGCTTTGAACGAGGAGGAAGAGCGGCAAATTGAAAAGGCGAAAGGAAGGAAGCATAAAGTGGAGAAGATGCCGGCTCTGATGGAAAGCGATGCGTATCTCGATAGTGTGAATGCCAGAAAGATTCAGAGTCAGGTAGCGCAGGCGCAGGTAGTACCTAGTGCGACTCGATCCAGAGAAAATGACAGCAGTGAGAATCAATCTGCAAAGCGTCAGAAGAGGCGCTTGCCTGGCGCCAATGTTCCTGTTAGCGATCGAACTACCAGATCTGAGGCTCGGTCGGGTGGGTCAAGGGACTAAGAAGAATGACTCCCTGTATCTTAATGTTATAACTCCCTGTTTAATTTATCGTAAGTGATCATATATTTCATTTAATCTTTGTAGAGTGCATGCGCACGCATCAATACTCACCAAAAGTCTGTAACAAATTACAAATCTGTAACAGACGGCTCCTCTAACTATTTTCAAGATGATGTACTTTCTAAACTTGCGACACCAGGAGGACCAATTCCCAAAATTTTCACCAATGCAGCTACCACTGATCCCAAATTTGACAGTTCTGCAGTTAATGTTAACAATGATATTCCGCCATCAAATGTTCAAGATTTGCAAAAACTTCATATATTTTTCTTTCGAACTTTCCTAAAAGAATGCTTAACAAAAATGAATCGGTACTTTCTCCAAAAGTTCTGTTATTGTAAAAGACTTTGTTCATAATGAGCAAACTGATAAGATTCATGCTGGTGTTATTGCTGAGAGATTGGTTGTTGAATTAGTTTTGCTTTAAAATTGCCCTTGATTTGCTGATATTTTTAAATTTATACATACTCTGATAGTATATCTTCTTCTTTAGTATATTCTAAATGTGTAAACAAACATTTTCAGTCATAATATAATAAGAAAAAATGCGCGATCTGACCTGATTGCTCATATCTAAGGGATCAGTAATAAGTTACACCATACACTGCTTACATTCTCGAATAATTTCGACTGGCCCAGTTTTCATTGGGATCAATCACTAAAATTACTCTCCTCCGACTTTTACACTAAATCTCTGAATTCTTCATTTTACGTGCTTAAACTTGGCACACGTATATTTCATACCACTATGATTTCGACTTTTATCTTTCTTTAGTAGTTCATTTTTATTTTACGCTACTGTTGGAGATTTTTACGTGTCGGATATGGTCCGATGACCGGGTATAAAGAGTTTAATTTCGTCACTGCAGGTTATACGAAGGAACGCTGAAGCGCCGCACGCAGCCTATCTCGCTATTTTTCCTAGCTTTAATTGTTTTTACTCATTCTTTTGTCTTTACACTGCATGTAGCCGTCATAATCTGAAGTGCTCTCAATAAATGAGGCCTTCGTTCCGTATACATAACATAGAGAGTGCACAAAAACAAAAGCCTCCACCGGCGTTAAGCAATTCAATCAATCACGCGTTTCTCCTTCCTGTCAGCCGAGAAATCGCCATCCACCTTTCGGCGCGAGTTCATACTGTATCAGTACATCACCTCGGCTAATATTTCATCTCGGCTAATATTCTACATTTCACACATTTGGACGCGTGCCAGGGTACAGTTTTATGGTACATATATGTCTTATATACCGCAACCTGCTCCACCACCGTGCACCACGGCCAACGAGCACTACAGTAGAGGATTTGATTGATATATAAGTACTGTAAGTCTATACTCATCCTCTCGCAACATACCATAACAATCAAGACTTTGTAAGCTAACCCATAGCATAGAACACACATAGAACAGTTGTTTCATAGCATATTGATACATAGAGGTGAAACTTTTCGGCAGGCTCCTTATACTACGGCCGAAATCCTAAACTCAGTCGGTCAGAAGCAAAATATTCAACAAAAAAATTATGGCTATGATGTTAAGTAGACAAAAATGCTCGTTTACTCCTTCTCTAGGAAAATGTGAAGCAACTGTTTTTGTGGTGAATGGCTTATATCTCTACGGCACATGATGCTAAGTTAATCAAGAGTATACATTTAATATTATTTTATATATGTATAATATATGTAGGTGCATGCGTGAAAAAAAAACCTCGCGCAATATTTTAAAGTCGCTCTGTCCATATATCTGTCGAAATTATACTGTAACAAAAGTTGCGACGCGATAAGAAAAGCATCAAGAATAGGTTGCGACGCGCCCTCACAAACAGCAATAAAAAGGATTACTATACGCCCCCTCACAAACGGCAATCAAAAAAGGTTGCGGCGCGCCCTCACAACTGGCAATCAAAAAAAAGATTGCGACTCACCCTAGGAAGATGAAGGGGGAGGGGAGGAGGGAGAGTCGGAACCGGCAGAGGAGGAGGGAGAATTGGAACCGGCAGGGGAGGAGGGAGAATCGGAAATATTGACCGCTTGCTCGAGGTAAACAAGCATGTTACGCTCATCAAACGTTAGATCCGTATCCTCATCTTCCACGACCTCGGGCAGCGGATCGTCAGCACTCGTCAACGCCGCGACACGAATCGCGCCGGCGTGGATCAACGCGAGACACCGACGTTGAGAGCCCGCGATGCGCTGTCGAACCAGCTTTTTGATGGCAGCCACCAGAACCATCTCCTCTTCTTCAAAATTTGGCAGCACGAGGGGCAGACAAAGTGAGATCACTACCAATGAGAAAGCGACGTTTGGCGGCGGCCATTCTCTCAACCCACTTTGGCGGCACAATGCTGAAAACGCTTTCCAGATTTCCCTGGTTGTTTGTAATTTGATTAGCGTTTAATTTTTTTTTTAAAAAACATAAAGCTGTACACACCAAACAACTTTCGGAGTTCCGCTGACAATTGAGTCGCAAGCGGCGAATTATCAGTGCTGGAGCGAGGTGCTTTGTAAAATGCGCTCACAAAGCCACGAAGAGTATCCCAGCATCGTGACTTTAAATACTGCAAGAGTGCTGGAGACCCGCGAACTCCAAAAAAACAGATTAGACTCGTTCTCGTCGCTGCCGAGTGTGACGCGCGCCTTGACAATAACGGCCCACTCCGAAATCTTTGTCATATTATACGCGACCTGCTGATAGTTAAAATATAGTTATGATAATGGCAAAGCAAAATCGCGTACAGCCAAGCGGTCTACTAGGATAAGAAAACTTTTGCATTGCTGCCTCTTCAATGACCGATTTCGGGATGCTGCCGATCCAAGCATTAAGATCATCTTCATTGCTGGCTAGATCCAATCAGAGACCCTTGACCTTCTCCAAGCGCTCTTTCGGAGGCAATTGATTCCACCCCATTTCTTCGGCTTTCGCCTTGCTCTCTTTGGCCTGATAAATGTTCCAGAAGTTTATCTCTCCAGCTTTACCCACCGGGAGGCGGTAGCGGGATGCCCCGCCAATGACTTGCATCAGCTCGATATTTGAGTTCTCATATGGGTCAGCGGTGGCAGTCACATTCGGATTTCCATCGCTGGAAACCTGAACCGTGGATAACGACAGTTCCGACATTTTATCTCAAAAATTTAAGGCGTAGAGAAAGCGGTGAAGGAGAGATCAAGAGGATTGAAAGTTACACTTGGAGTCACAAAACCACAAGGAATGAATGAATTAAAGGGCACCATAAACACCTGAACACATATGCTGCGGCTCTCTCACAACTGTTCTATCACTGGGACACTAACTTGCAAGTCTCAGCCGCTTGCAAGTTGACCTGATAATGCATGGAGGCTATATATGCAGAACACGCAATTCAACATCAGAGGGGTAAGGGCCCTAATGGGTGACCTGGCCTTGATAGGGTTGAAGTGATGTCGAATATATAGCCGGATTGGAAGCGGAGTCGTGTGTATGGCGGAAATGAGCTCTGGATGGAAGCTTATAAATGACATACTGTAACTTACATATCGCCGATACGGGGCTTGTAATCAAACGAAATGTAAGCATGCAGGCAGGGTAACGAGCGCTGCAAATGATTTGGCCGAGTGGTTAAAGCACTTGGCGTAACAAAGGAGTCTCCGTTGCTCACAGTTGGTCGTGGGTTCGACTCCCGTCGGCAAACGATTTTACCGTAAATGTTCACGGCGACGCGGTTTGCAGCGGGTGCAGAATCGACTGGGTGACCATTGTTAGAAAGTAAAGCCTTTCAAATAGATGTAATTGCAGGGCTAGTACTACGAATGACTGTATTTGAATAGTTAATGATGCTTGAATATATATATATTACTGTATATCTGATATATCTATATATCAGTTCAGATTAGATTAGTTATCTAAGTTGCTTAACAAGTTAAGTCTGGTAAGCTGCGTAGCGCTGAATATCCTAATCAGGGTTAGGACATTGCTTACTTATCTACATATGGAGGTTGTACCAATATAGATTGGAACTCCATTCTAACAGACCATTTCTTTCAGTCCTTGGATGGGATAATTTTTGCACTACATCCAGCTTCTTCTATTGTAGCATCAAAGGATTTCGTATTTTTATACGTGTTCTCACTCAGGTCCTTTTTAGTCATGGGGCAAGCCAAATGACTTTTTAATCTACAGCAGGTGAAATGGATTAAGAAATCAATATTCAATTAAATCTAACATAGATTATACAACAAAAACACAATGCCAAATTAGACGGCACCGCCGTTCTTCAGTTCCTCCTCAGCATGGTGCATTACCTCGGTCATATTTGCCTTGGTAACAAGCGACGCCTTTCGTGGATTGGGTGCTTCAAAGATCTCGTCCAATTCTTCAAGAGTGTGGCCCTTGGTCTCAACCATGTAAAAATAGTAATAAATGACCATGAACGTGCAAGTTCCAATGTAAATGAAGTACGTTTTCCACGTAATATGCTCCATTGCGATGGGGAATGCAAACTGGTTGATCATGACTGCACAATTTCCGGCCAATTGAGTGAACGCGGTGCCCTTTGCACGCTGCTCGAACGAAAGAACTTCGGCAGGATAAAGACCTTGAAGTGGAGTATAGCCAGCAGAATAGACGATTCCAATGAGGAAAACAAATGCAATCATAGCGGTAGCAGCGGTTGTGTTGCCGAGAGTGTAATAGGCACCGGTGCCTCCAATCATGATGACCCAGAGCACGTCGAGAGTAGCACAGCTGGTGATGAGCATTTTGCGGCGACCAAATCGATCCATGAGAGATGCGCCTGTCGCAGCAGCAGCGCCACTGGCAATGGTGATGCCCAGGTTGATGTCCAGGATCTCGGTGGGGTCTGTGATGCCGGTTGACGAGAGCATGGCGGGAAGAAAGTAAGTGACACCACTTTGACCAGTGAACTGAGAGAACACACTAACAGCAGTGGCACAGATGACTGAACGGTAGATGGCAGCACGACTGTTGAACAGTGCGCGGTAGTCCCACCAGCGCTTGTCGGCACCATCATGATTGAGCTCCTCAGCAAACTCCACCATCTCAAGCTGCACATACAGGGACTCGGGATTGTTGTTTCCATGATACTTGATGAGGATCTCACGGCACTTGTCGACCTTGTTATTGACGAACAGCCAACGAGGAGACTCGGGGAAGAGGAAAGAGAAGACCAGCACCAAGCCGGGGCAGAGGATCTGGATCCAAGTGGGAATAGTCCAGGACCGGTTGTCGCCGAAGTGCAGGCATCCACGCAGAGAAGCAGCGGCGATAAGCGCACCAACATAGTAACAGCAGTTGTAGAGACCAGTAATGGTGCCGCGATACGCGGGATGAGAGAACTCGACAATGTAGGCAGGCGCAGCGGAGGTGGCAATGGTGGCACCGAAGCCGAGAAGGAAGCGGCCGGCGAGATATTGGCCGAGACCGCGGTCGACAGCGAGAGCCTGGACGATGGCGCCGACGACGACCATCAAGCAGCCAACGTTGATACCGACCCGGCGGCCGTACATATCAGTTGCAGGTCCGATGAAGGGAAGCGCGCCCATGCCACCGAAGGAGTAGACACTGGAGATGACGGCGGCTCTGGTGCCGACAATGTTGGCACCGAACTGTTGCTGGAAGGAGGGCAGGGCGAGCATGTTGCCCATGAGCGAGCCATCGTAGCCGTTCATGGTGGCGCAGAAGAACATGACGCCGCAGATGAGGTACTGCAGGAGCATGGACTTGCTAAGTTTGTTGACGGGCTCGAGGCTCTTGACGATCTCGACGGCGGCGACATCCGGGCGGTGGCGAATCTCGTCAATGACGACGCTGTTCTCGACGTGGGTGGCGCCGTTGCCCTCCTTGTAGAACGCAGATGGCTTGGATTCCTCCATGGTGAAGCGAGCAGTGGATAGCGAGGAAAGCGAGGGAGGATGGTGGTGGTGGTGGTGGTGGTATCGAGGCGAGGCGTGAAGAGCGGTGCCGAGGCGGGTCGCGGCGGTCTTTAAGAAGAGCTCGGCGGGCGTTGATGAGACCTGTCTCGGCGCTGGAAAAGGCACCAAGCACCGGTGGCTGCGGGGAAGCGGGGAAGCCGCGGAGAAGCAGCGAGCAGCGCGCAGTCCGCGAGACGAGACACTCGGCGCAGCTCCACCGCACTGCGCTGCTGCGCCGGGCCGCGCGGCGCGATCGTGGATGCGGATGCGGATGAGGCAGAGTGGTGGACGGCGGACAGAGGCCAGAAAGCCAGCAGCCAAGAGCGCTCGCCTGGCGCGGAGCGGTGTGGATACCGTACTCGCTATAGTATACAGTACGTGCGCCTGCGATGTTCTCCCGCCTGCTGCGGCGCGCGGCTGAACTGAACTGCGGGGCCCCGCATTCTGACAGCGGGCGCGCGAGACACACCGCCGCCCGGCGCGGGCCGCGACTCCCGCCGCCGCTGGCGCGCCGTGCTGCGGTGTCTGCTGCGACCCCACACTCTCTAGCGCCCAGCGGGTCATCGCATCGGCGCCAGTGCGCACCTCCCGCTCCAGCCCTTGCGAGCCCAAAGCCCATCAGTCACGGGCGCCGTCGTTGCAGCCATCGTCGTCATCGTCTGCTACTCTGCTACTCTGCTATTGTACGCTGCTGCTCGCTGGGTCGCCGCGGCGGTGGCCTGGGCAACGCCGTCCACCGGCCGGCGTGTTCATGTGGATGCGGCGAAGGACTGCCCCGAAACAGAGCCCAGCGCGCAACGCTGCGTGTGGTGTCCGGCCGATCGAGACAGCGCCCGAAGAGGCAGCAAGTTGCCTGCTGTCGCACTTCCCCTCCCAAGACCCCCCTCTGCGGTCAGCTCAGCGATCAGCTCAGCAGCGCTCAGCAGCGCTCAGCAGCGCTCAGCGGCCGCACCAGCTCCCGCCAAGGACGCCGCCGCCAGCCCAATCCAGAGCACCGCTCGCCGTCCACCGGCCCTGCTCGTCCCGTGATTCGCTGCTTTGGCGCTCGCTAAGCGAACTAGAGACATCCCATGATCCATCCAGCACCGCAGCAACGCCTGTGTAACTTTCTGCCACTGCCCCATCCACGCACACATACAGCCTTCGTCTGCCGTTCTGTGCTCTCCGGTCCCACCATCGTGATCCCTATACGCTCTCGCGCCCGCAGCTCGGCTTCATGCCTGGTCGCATCGTGCTCCTCCGCGCTCTCCGGGCCCCGTGCTCAGACACCAGACACTTCCCCCCTGATGCAAGTCTCCAGCGATTCCAGGCACTCCGGCAGGCCAAGCTTCGGTCAACAGCCCTATATGCTCCAGGCATGAATCTCTTTATTAATCTCGGCGACACAGACAACCGTACTGACTTGGGAAAAGCTTCCGGCCGGTAGCTTGACCTGCGGAGAGTTATGAAATACAACGCGCATTCTGAGACCCGCCCAATTCACTCTTCTTGCTAATACTGTACTGTACTGTATCTGTATGCTGTAATTGCTGGTTCCTCCTCCCCTCCCGGCCTCAGGTGATCGTCATCACTCGCTCGTCCATCAGGTCGCCCCATTATGCTCAGTCTGTTGCGCCCCGACTATGCCGACATGGCTCTGATCCTCTGTGTGCTGTAGATTACTGACGGTTTGCGACTGTTCTGTTGACTACTGTATTCGATGCTACCCAAGGCGTCGCGGAGGCTCAATAATCCGATCTCCTGGTATCTCTCCATAATTATCCACATTCGCGCACATCCTAACGCACTCGGTCGAGTGGTCGACGCATTTGTCAGTATATTGTCTCTCAACGCTTGCTTTGACTTGCTGTCAGCTGCTGACTTTGTGCTTGCCTCGATCAAGCCTGTGTGGGACGGCGAGACACGCCTGCCGGAACTGCGATTTCGAGAACGCCCTTGAAAGCTTGAGTATCCGTCAGTAATCAGCTCGCATGACCGGCTTCCATCCAAATTCACCGGCTCCTATATTGTAACTGATGTTGCATTTCCACATTGAAACTGAAGCTGAGAGGCGGGGTAATTCATTTGTAGATTACTGCGGAGTAATATAGAGGAGAAAATGCTAGACAGCGGCGGGCTCGCCATTGGCGCTGTTGCAATTCGCAAGCGGCACTTCATGACGACATTACCGTTCGTTGTGACTTCTATATTTGCAAATACTGTACGATGGTACAAATGATTAAAAATAGTACTGCAATTCACAAGTTGCTGATCGCGAGTAGAACAGAAATCAAGAGAGCAAGCTGTGAATGTTGAGTAACGCTCCGGGAGCATTTACGCAAGTCTGCAGCCGTGATATCAGCACCGGGATAGTTGATTTGGCTTATATGTATAATGTACGTACATTTTGAACGTGTATGCATTATTCTTGGGTGGACTTCCGCGGACTCCCATTCTAACTCGTCGAGCAGCCAGCATCGTGCAATCGCATCATGCAATCAATCATAGCCGAGAGCGCTGCGATATTCAATCTCTAAATCAAGCCAGCTTCAAATAAGGCTAGAGCTACAAATTTACATACATGCAACGTCAGATAAAAATACTCAATATTGGAAGAATACAGCTTATTGAGGCTCTCATAATCCAATTGTTAGAAATGGCTTTTCGCAAATCGTAACAAAGGTGCAGCTACGACGAAGCCAGCTACAGCTCTGGTAAGGCTTCTTTGTTACAGATCAAAAAGAAAAAAAAAATAACACAGCGTGTAGCATAAATTGGTATGATTTTCAGAGTACTTGTTAGTGGAATTACCGAAGAAAGATTCTCAGAATCATGTGCAATGGTCATCAATAAGTCAAGCAAAAAATTCCGTGAGTCAAACAATAAGACCATTAAATAATGTTGGAGCTTAATAAGAAAATTATTGGCATTTCAATTAATGACGTCTTGATTAATGGCGACTGCATTTGTGAATTGTAATTATGAATTATGATTCCGATACTTCATTGCAACGCTAGGCCGACTGTCAAGAAACATACTTGTGTATTCATATACAATCGCCACATAAAATAGCATTTTATATATAATTAAATAGACTACGTCTTTCCAAAAAAAAAAAAAAAAAAAAAAAAAAGCAAGCTTTTGGCGATTCTGAAGGCAGAAAATTGATCACCAATCGCTTTGGCCTCATGAGAAAACAGTTGAAAATCTTTTGATCAAGTCGCGCGGCCAATCCCGTAAGTTACGATCAAACTAGCCGTTACGGGAGCCCCTATATAAATGTGAATAGCATAGCAAAAATTGATGGCAATGCCGCATTGACAAATAAGTATTGCAAGCGGTTGGATAGAATGTGATGCTGTGTGAAGAGAGAAAAGAATCCCGCACGAGTTTGAAGTTGGTTTGGTGATAATATCAACTCTACGACACCCTCGTTTATTTACTGCTGACAAACTGTCCACTTTCCACTGCGCGTATCCCAAGGATTCCCAAGGCTTGTCACTGCTTGTCACCCTTTAAGATTTTCTCATAGCATGCTCTCTATCGTTACTTTCTATGTTCGTTATCTTTTGTCCGCATAATCATGTATTTAACCTAATAAAAAGATCCCCTCCCCCCTCCTGGTGAGATGGTTGCTAATGAGGTGAAGAATCACACGGGGGCGGCGTGGACTCGTGGGTGAGCATGCAGAAGTATGACCTTTCATTGTCATGACCCCATGACCTATACTAAGCATGTGTGGGTATGGCCACAGCGGCGTTGAGCTCGTGAAAGTGTCCTCAACTGAATTCCGGGTGGAAGTCAGAAGTCCACCGGATCTCTCTGAAGTCAAATCTTGTTCGTGACTGTGTCGGTGCGATTGCTGCGAGTCTGTCTGCTGCGCTGCCGCTGTTCGCGATTCGGCATGGCCCTCGCCTTTTTGTCCTCGCGACCGCAATTTGCTCCTACGGCCCGGGAGAGCTGGTCATGTGAATATCTTGGCTGTCGAGGCGGTGAGTGTTCGCTGCGTCGGTGGCTCCGTGGGCTCCGTGGCTGCTCGCGTGCTGTGCAGATGGCGCTCGAACATCCCGCACGCGGAGGCCGTTCTCCACACAAATGGACCTCAAGTCCGTCTATAAAAGGCCGGTCCCCCCGCCTTCTCCATCTTCGCCATCCTGTCTTTCTTTACCATCCAACATCCTGAGCTACTCATAGGGCTGCTACTTTTCCATCATGGGCGTCAAGCAGTTCTTCAAATCGCGCCTCAGCGCCAAAGACTGCCAGGTCTCTAGTTCCGCCAATCTTACAGCTCGTCAGTCTATCTTGCCTATTGCGCTTGTCACAATTCTCTTTTTTCTCTGGGTATGTATCTTTTCTGTTCATTCGATTCTTCTTCTTCTAACCAGCTCTTTCAGGGTTTTGCGTACGGTCTTCTCGATGTCCTCAACAAGCACTTTCAAGAGTCGCTCAATGTCTCGCGCGCCCGCTCAGCTGGTCTTCAGGGCGCGTACTTTGGTGCTTATCCAGCTGCTTCGTTGACCTTTGCCGGTTATGTCTTGCGCAAGTTTGGCTTCAAAGCTACGTTCATTCTTGGCCTCGCACTCTACGGATTTGGAGCTCTTCTTTTCATTCCCGCTGCAAATGCTCGCTCATTCGGTGGCTTCTGTGGTGCAACATTTGTTATTGGTCTTGGTCTTGGTTCGCTCGAGAGTGCCGCCAATCCGTACCTTGCTGTCTGTGGTCCTCCTCGCTACTCTGAGCTTCGTATCAACATCGCCCAGGCTTTTCAAGCCATTGGTTCAGTTGTCGCTCCGGTTCTTGCATCTCACACTTTTTTCAGCGAGGGCAGCGGTGACTCGCTTGACTCTGTCAAGTGGGTTTATATTGGTATTGCTATTTTTGTCTTTGGTCTCTCGATTGTCTTCTTCTTTGTTCCTATTCCCGAGATTACAGATGCTGATATGGAGACGCAAATGGTTGCCACCCAAGAAGAAGCCGAGGATAAGCCAATCTGGAAGCACTATGCACTCTTTTGGGCCACCGCTGCTCAGTTCTTCTACGTTGCTGGACAAGTTGCTGTTGCCGGCTACTTCATCAACTACGTCACTGATGTCCGCCCTGGTACTTCCAATGCAGATGGTTCCATCTTCCTCGCTGTTGCTCAAGCCTGCTTTGCGGTCGGCCGGTTCGCTGGTTCCGGAGTCATGCGCCTGATTCGTCCACGACTGGCGCTTCTTATTTACATTTGTGGATGCATTATATTTTGCTCACTCGCAACTGGTCTGCGAGGCAACGTCGGCATGTCCTTCTTGATGGTGACAATGTTCTTCGAGTCCATTTGCTACCCAACTACATTCGCACTTGGTTTACGTGGCCTTGGTCGTCATACCAAGCTTGGTTCTTCATTTCTTGTATCTGCTACGGCCGGTGGTGCCGCTGGCCCGCCAGTTCTCGGCGCTGTTGCTGATGCATTCGATAGCACTGGCCACGCCATGATGATTCCGGTCATTCTCTTCGGTATTGCCTCAACATTTGCATTTGCATGCAATATATTCAAGCCAATGCGGAAGACTATTGACGAATTTAATCAATCAAATGTCGGGATTGCACCACCTGTTGATAAGGACGATATTGCGATCGAGAAGCAGGCTGTGGACATGGTAGATGAAAAATCAGCTGAGTCTAGTGTTTGATATATTTATTGTGTATTACTGTATACTATTGTTTGGTTGCATTTATTTTGGGTTCGGTTGTTTCGATGCATTATGTATTGTATATAAAAATTATATGGTTTTCTTTAGTATTCTCTAAAGTACTTTAGGCTTGAAATGACCGCTGCATCGTCCATAGATTCACGACGAGACTTGATGGGCTCTCCGCGATTGGAGCCGCACCGTAATCCGGCGGAAGCGCGCTTAACCGGCGCGAAATTACGTAGGTTTTAAGCGCCGCGGGCCAGTTCCGCCGGATGCACATTGTACAGTTAACGTCCACTCTAGGTCTTGTTGGCTGTATGACCATGCAATATCCACGCGCAGTAATATAATTACAACGTGCACTTTATAGAATGGCTACAAATTTTATGATGCAATATCTCAATTAATTATTATACCACAAGTGCATCACAATCCCGTCCAATAAAACGTCTCGGAAACAGCAAATTCACCGGTCGCTACAATATTGTCACTTGAATTACCCACAAGAACATTATAGGTATCAGCTTCAGCAATCCAACTATCTTCAATCTCGTCATAAAATGAAACAACACTCTTAAGTTCCATTTCAATAGTAACAGTCTTGGAAACGCCAGGTGCAAGTGAAACTTTCTTGAATCCTTTAAGCTCCTTCTGTGGACGACCAACTGATGGATGTTGCTGAGAAACGTAAACTTGAACAACTTCAGCTCCAGAAATACTGGACGTATTAGTGACAGTAACAAAAACAGAAACAACTCCAGTCGCCTCATCAGATGTAACCTTGACATCCGAAATCTCAAATGTTGAATACGACAATCCAAATCCAAAGGGATAAACAAGATCACCAGTACGGTTCATGGTCTCGTAATAACGATATCCTATATAAATATCCTCGCCATACAAGACACGACCACGCTCAGATTTGAAGCTTAAGTACGCAGGATTATCCTCAGTGCGGCGTGGGAATGACAGTGGCAATTTTCCAGAAGGATTGACATCACCAAAAAGAACATCCGCGATTGAATTACCAGTCTCGTTTCCGCCGAACCAAGCGTGCACTAATCCTTTAGCTTTGGATAACCAAGGCATTTCGCATGGAGTACCAGATTGAACGACAACGACAGTGTTAGGATTAGCTTCCAGAACAGCAGATACTAATCTATCAGTATTTCCAGGAAACTTCATGGTAGTACGATCAGCACCTTCAAATTCCCACTCACCGGAAAGACCAATACACAAGACAACTTGTTCTGCTTCAGCGGCAATAGCAGCAGCATTGACAATCTCAGCCTCGGGATCATTGACTTTGATGAGACCGATATTGAAACCGCCACCATGGAAATCGCCAGAGTACGAAGGTAACTTGGTGGTTGCCGCGGAACCTAGATCAACACGAATGGTGTACGAAACACCAGCTTTCAGCTCGCGTCTAGCAGTCTCCTCCCTGGTTGCATAACCAAAGAAAGCAGTTCCTGGAAATTGAACAGTCTCGTTATCAATGAGAAGCTCATCGTCGATGTATACTTTTCCGGAACCATAGACAGCGAATCCAAACTCATATAAACCAGACTCATCAGGTGTGAAAATGGCGACAAGTTCAGAGTAAAACTTCTTGATACCTTCAAGAGCAGGATGTTTGTAGTCGGACATGTAAGAAAATCCAGATTGTAAGACAAGATTGTCCAGATGTTGACGCTTTGTGCCGGAAGGTGGATCTAAAAATGAACGGAACTGAATGCCAGGCTTGCCGGATGGTGTTTTGCAGTTATGCATGCCGAGAGGAGGTATGGTACGATAAGTTGGAGCGCCTTCAGTGTACGGTGCAGGAGTATCTTGAGTAAGCTTCTGTGCAATACCATCGTAAGGAGTGACTGCATAGTAAGGTAACAGTGAAGCGGAACCACCACCGCAATAAGCAGCGAACTTGGCGTTAGGACCAATGACTGCAGTTTTCAAAGTCTTCTTAAGAGGAAGGATACTGTTTTCGTTTTTAAGAACGACAATTGATTCCTGGGCAATCTCGCGAAGAAGTTTAGCAGTCTCGGGAGTGTTATTGCGAGTAGATTCACCGCCATCAAGCTCAATTCCAGTTTCTTGAGCACGGAGAACAAGATTGAGAACAGCGCGACATCGCTCTTCGAGAGTGCGCATGGTGACAGTGCGCGAGTTGAGATCTCGGAGCATCAATGGACCTCTGAAAAGTGTTGGACCAGGCATCTCGAGGTCAAGTCCAGCATTCATTGGTTCAGCAGTAGAGTAGACACCGTGCCAATCACTCATGACCATGCCATCAAATCCCCACTCGCCTCGAAGAATGTCTTTGAGAAGATGTGTGTTTTGACTTGCGTGCGTTCCATTGACCTTGTTGTAAGCAGTCATGAATGAGCCTGGCTTGCTGGTCTTGAGAGCGATCTGAAATGGCTTGAGATAGAGTTCACGGAGTGCTCGCTGGGTGATGAGAACGTTGACTGCTTTGCGCTCGTGCTCCTGGTCGTTACAGGCGAAATGCTTGATGCAGGCAATAACGTTGGTGGATTGAATACCATTGATGATGGCGGCAGCGCATTGACCAGAGAGAACGGGGTCCTCGGCAAAGGACTCGAAGCCACGGCCTCCTAGAGGACTGCGCTGCAAGTTGACGGTGGGACCGAGAATGACGTGGGCAGACTTGGCCTTGGACTCCTCGCCCATGAGCACTCCGCCGGAGTAGAGCAGGTCCTCGTTCCAGGTTGCGCCCAGGGCAGTGCCGCAGGGAAAACAGGCAGCTGCAGTGCCATTGAACCACCTTGTTCCACGGACACCATTGGGTCCGTCGGTGACGCGGATCGCGGGGATGTTGAGGCGAGGAATGGGGACGGTGTGCCACGAGTCGGCGCCTGGGAAAAGACATGTTAGTAGATGCACTAGAGACGAGCAGTAAGTCAATTGGCGACGCACCTGCCGTGAGCGAGATCTTCTCGTCGACGGTCATCTTGCGGATGACGTCCTCGACCTCGAACAGCGGCGCCTTTGCGGATGCGACGGGGACAGCGGTGGGAGCCATGGTGGACTGCAGTTCGGTCGCTGGCAGAGGCGCAGGGTAGCTGGCAGAGCAACAAGGCAGAGCGGGCGCGAGCAGGGGCGGATCCGGGACCTTATATATCAACGAGCCAGAGCGGGGTAGCCAGCTCTGAGCCAGCTCTGAGGGCCACGATTGCGCGCTGATTGGGCGCTGAATGAGCGCTGCTTTTTGCGGGGTCGGCTAAAGTGCAGGACGACCAAACGAGCGCCGGAACTTCGGACTAGACCGCCGAGACATGCGGCAGTTCCAATCTTCGGCGAACAAGTCATTGTTCAGAGCATATATAGACATCATGATATCAATGTCAACCAACCAACTGAGCTTGCACCCTTCATCAACACCATCCAGTATTCAGGTGCGCCGGTTTGATTAATTGCACTGTGCACGGAATCTCAGGCGGGAAATTCTTCTGATCTCGATTGAGTTTCGGTGGTTACATTTTGATACGTGTCTTACAGGATCCTCACTTACAGTACAGTACAGTACTCGCTTCGGCTTCTCCCGCAAGGGGCTCGTGTGCTGCTCGAGCTTTTTCTGCCATGCAGAATCAAAGCTACGCAGCCGTCTTTGATAAATTATTACATACAGTATATATAGCAACTACATCCAGCTCTGCGCCAGCACTCTAAGCCTCGTTCTCTCCCATCGCGTCGTCCACAATGTGCACCTTTATGCTGCCGTTGCGCACGTCGCTCGAAAGAGTCATGGCCTCGACGGCCTCCTCGAGCGGGAACTTGTGGGTGACGAGCATGTCCAGGTTGATGACGCCGGCGGTCAGCGCAGCAATACCAGCCGGCCAGGTGTCGTGGTACCGGTTGATGAATTTGAGGTCGATTTCTGCGAGCGAGACGTGCATGAAAGGAATGTTGTTCATAATTTCTCTGCCAACACCGACGACCATGACCTGGCCGGAGCGGCGGGCAGTGAAGCAGGCGGTGACGACAGACGACTCGACGCCAGTGCACTCGAGCACAATTGGCGGAGCATCGTACTCAGTAGGACCAAAGATCTTGCGGATTCCAGCAGCGTTCTCCTGAGCAGTCTTGGTGACGTCGACGAGGTAGGTCTGCGCGC
>JAJLTX010000107.1:0-29400 GCA_030568365.1 Myxozyma kluyveri
CCCCCCCCATCTACCGCATCCACACAAAGGGCTGCGATGGCATTGTCCAGCTGGCGGTGTGGGGAGACCAGAGGCACGTGCTGGGACTGCTGGCCGCAAAACAATAAATTCCTTAAATCGTGCGCCGCGCCGCACGGGGCGTTTCATCGATTTTCCGTCGCCGAGACCGAATTTGAGCAGGGCACTCCGCAAGCCTATGACGCACATCGTGAGACTCGCGTTTGGCTGTTGTTGATTTTTGTGGTGCTCGCAGGATCTCAGTGCTCTGCTTTGCTTGCGGTTTGTGGATATACTGCGTTATTGTGGTTGCTAGATCCTGTTTCGTGCCACTGCCTTGGATTGATTTGCGCTTGGCAGCTTTTGATCTCCTAACTCTATCTCGCTGCAGGCAACGTGGCATCAAGAGTTCCCGGTGGTTCGACAAGCTCTTTAATAACAAGCTTTTGGACCTGCTGGACCGGAGTCTGTTAATACAGATATTTGGACATTTGTTGCATAAATTACAGAATCATGGCGGACTCCTCACCAGAAATGACTTTTGCGGGTAGTCGCAAATCCAGATCAGCGTCGACATCGTCTTCCCATTCATCACTCGCAGACGAGAGTCCAAATGGGTTGGATGTTCCGATCGATCGCATGTCTGTGCTTGATATTCTTGATAATCTTGCACTAACAACAAAGTTGAATCAGCTCAACACATCTGTGCGACGTACTGGAAATGACATTAAAGGGATGGCTATGCGCTCAGGAAATCGCGTCTTGAAGGGGCGTGAACAAGACATTGATCGTCTTCGAAAACAGTTACTGCAGACTTTTGAGCGTTGGGACGCGAAATGGGAAGATGCCAGAGTTGTTAGTCAAGGAGAGAAAATCACATTCGCGTTCGGCCTTGGTAACGTGTTTGCAGCTGGACTCATCATCGGCAGCCATCCAGAGTGGATTCATATCTTTTACACGGTTCACATGGTCTTCTTGATGCCAGTGCGTTTTTACAGCTTTCGCAAACAGTCATATCAATATTTTTTGGCTGATTTATGCTACTTCGTGAATTTGCTACTTCTGATTTGGCTGTGGTGGTTTCCTGAATCTCGCCGTCTGTTTCTAGCTTGCTACTGTTTATCCTATGGCACATTAGCATGGGCAGTTATCACATGGCGAAATTCGCTTGTGTTGCACAGCATCGACAAAACAACTTCGACATTTATCCATGTACTACCACCTGTAGTACTTCACTGCATTCATTTCAGCATAGACCGTGATTTTGCAAAACGACGATTCCCCGGTGCAGTAGAATTAGAGTCTTTGAGTTTAGTCGAAGGCATGGTCTGCGCATCAATATGGTATGCAATCTGGCAAACATTTTATCATGTTTTTATTACAATTCGTCGGAAGGAAAAGATCAAGGCGGGTCGTCTCACCAGTTTTGAATGGCTGCGACGAAGCTACAGGAATACAAAGCTTGGAAAATTTGTCAATAGTCTTCCTGAGCCATTCCCTGTCATTGCTTTTACAATGATTCAGTTTGGCTATCAGATGTTGACAATGCTTCCATGTCCGTTGTGGTATCGCAGCGAAATCCTTTCAGCACTTTTTATGTTTATAATCTTTATGATCGCATCGTACAATGGTGCCACATATTATATCGATGTCTTTGGAAGACGGTTCCAGAAGGAGCTTAACAAGCTACAATCTGAAGTTTCGACTTGGCATAATAGTTCTACACCACCAAGTCCAAATGCGAGTCCAGAGACTCCAAGACAGTCAGAAAGTGAAACACCATTGGCAGCTGCACAAGGAGACGCTGATGTTGAAGTGATTTCGTTGTCTGATGGACTCCCTGGTGCAGTCGAGACTGTATCTACTCAATTAGAGCCAAAGTTGACCGCGTCTGAACTTGAACTTTCAAAGAAGGACCGATGAGGCATGTGTTTTTTTCTTCTCGTGGCCACTGTCATTTGTTTGGGAGATTTGGAGTTCATTGGATTGTTTTTGATATTTTTCGCGACTGCAATCGCCTATATGTACGTAAACGTCGCTGTAACACTAGTAGCTCTTTTCGCTGTTTTTCATTGCGCAAGACCTCATACATATTGTACCGTTCTGTATTAATACATGATCTATAATTACAGCTTCTTCTTCTTAACCTTATCCACATGCTCACGATAAAGCTTCTCCTTCTCGCGATCAGATAACCTCGAATCTTTAAATTTCGGATCTTTTCGAAATTTCCTTTTGAACTCTTGGTAGAAAAGTTTGGGAGTCGCATACTGAATTAAGAACTCCTTGAAGGCTTCTTCTGGCTGTAAAAAGTGTTAGCTCGACATAGCTTTACATCCAGCAGAACTCTAAATTAACTTACAGAAATTTTAGGCTCATTTGCTTTCTGTTCTCGTAGAACTTGTATCCGTGCCTTTGACCATTCTTCGAAAATGGCTTTTCTTTCACTGAGTGATTGAAGAAGTGTATATCTCGAATCATTCGCTAAACGCATCATCTCTACCTCCCATGGTGAATATGGGTTCACAGAAAGATCATCCAGCATCTGCATAAATCCAGAAATTCTATCACCATACGGTATGTCCTCCTCCTTGGCACCTTCTCCGTCGTCATCCAGCAGATCAGGATTCTCAGCAAGCATGGCTTGAATCTGGAATTCAATGTCGTCCTCATCAAACTCAACCGACTTGTTCTCATCCTCATCAATGGCATCATTTTCCTCTTCTTCATCTTCATTGTCTTCATCGGAGCTACTATCATCATCGCTCTCACCAGACGAACTTCCACTCTCATCTTCATCACTGCTTCCACTTGTCGTAGATGGAGATCGATTCCGTTGACGAATTATGCCAGTGTTTGTTGGTGGTAAATCTGGTTCAATAAAATCTGCCTCATCAAAGTCCGCATCGTCCACAGTTCCTTTGAGAGGTTGTAATATATTTGAAGGAGCTCCTGATTTGATACTGTCCTTAACCAACATTTTAGCGCCATCTTTAGCGGTCCGCATTCCTCGACATCTTGCAATCATTAATATAATCTCCTCTTTTGGTATACTTTCCAGCGCCTCTTTAACTTCGGGTGGTGGCATCCAAACTGAAGTTTTCTCCTGCACATTGTGTACGAATGGACGTCCTAAATTCGTGACGGCAAGAACCCACGGCTCTATAGGCAGCGGTCGAATAAGCAATGGTATTTCTTTTTTACGCCTCCTCCTTTGTTGATTTTGTAGTTGATACTGCTTTTTTTGATATCCCGGTCCATAAGTGGCCGTCCAAGCTGCAATCTCGTCTGCTTCCTTCTTTTTTGATTGTCGAGATCGGTTGTCTTGAGATGTATTCACTGCAGTTGTTTCGGTTTTTTCGACTGTTGATTCTACTGCAGTTACTGGTGCAATATCAGTCGTTGTCGTCTCAGTCACAGTTGCGCTAGAGGCAGCCTCTGTACCAGGAATTGTAGGTCTCACGTATGTAGACTCCTTAGTACGTTTGTTGTAAAAGTAGTAATGCCCTGACGACGCGACATGTTGTGTCCAGCCCTCAGGAAGTGGCGGTTGAGACTGTTTTGCTGCGAAAGCACCCGCATTCTTACTACCATTATCCGTTCCTTTTTGATTCTCCATTTTTATCTAACGCCTCTCACCACAAATACATGACCGCTCCGTACTAACCCACAATCACTCTTTCATCCAGCCGAGAAATCAAGCTCAGGATGCCGAAATCGTCTCCAGAATTTACATCCCAAGCGTGCGGCTTGACGCAAGTGTTCAGTCACGTGCTTGATTTTGGCTGACGAAGAGAGCGGAAGGTCGAGAGAAGCGCGGCGCAGTCTAACATCAATCACAGCATTCATTCAACCGACCATTTTGATCCATTAGATCCAGACCGAAGAACATCATCTTCTCATTATATTTATAAGTCGCTAGTGTGTGTTTTATTAGAATTTGTGGGCACCTACCGAAAGTGTTACGTGATCTTGATTATTACGCGACTACATTGAATTTATACAGAGATACTCTGGAGGTGTCAATCAAGTATCATCATATATTAGCTTCGCAACATGAGCAGAAGATACGATAGTCGCACAACAATCTTTTCGCCCGAGGGCCGATTGTATCAGGTTAGTATTACTTTGATTACTTTCTTTTGGATAGAAAGGTATACGATTAATCAGAATACTAATCATGATTGATGCAGGTTGAGTATGCACTCGAAGCTATCTCACACGCTGGTACATCGATTGGTGTCCTCGCAAAGGATGGAATTGTATTAGCAGCAGAACGAAAAGTTACATCAAAGCTGTTAGAACAAGATACATCTGCGGAAAAGTTATATACGATCAACAAGTAAGGAATCGCACTGACGCGCGTCGCTCGTCTAAATTGTGGAGCCGATTACTAACATGATTGTTGTTTAGCAACATGATCTGTGCCGTCGCAGGACTGAATTCAGATGCCAGTATTCTCGTGAATTACGCTCGTGTTTACTCGCAAGATTATCTGAAATTATATAACGAAGAGGTTCCATGTGAACAGCTTGTTCGTCGACTCTGCGATCTGAAGCAAGGTTACACACAGCACGGAGGTGAGTTTTCTTTTGCATCAACTTGACTCTATTAATTACGAATGCTAACTTTTTTCTTTGAAACACAGGTCTCCGTCCATTTGGTGTCTCATTTGTTTATGCAGGATGGGATCCCTTATACGAGTTCCAGCTTTACCAATCAAATCCATCGGGAAACTATGGTGGATGGAAGGCAACCTCAATGGGGTCCAACAACGCAACTGCTCAAACTTTGTTAAAACAAGATTACAAAGAAGACTGCACTCTCAGTGAAGCATGTGAACTTGCAATGAAGGTATTAAGTAAGACAATGGATGCCACAACTCTTGCGAGTGAGAAAGTTGAGTTTGCAACAGTTGGTAAGGATAAAGATGGTGAGATTTATTGTCATCTGTGGAAGCCAAGTGAGATTGATGTTTTATTGAATAAGATGGGATTGGCAAAGCCTAAAGATGATGAGGATGATGAGACCGCGGCTTAGAGATTTGATCACTCTTTAATGTGCACCGTATGTTTTAGTACATAGTGTAAATGTCAATTAGCAGTTAAAATAGCAGATAGCATTGCTGTAGGTTAACTTCTGCATAAACTTAAATTAATTGAATAATGAAACAAAATGAAAAGAAACCACCATTACGCCCCAACCGTTCAGCCATTCCATTCTATTAGCCTACCCAGACAACCCAGACCATTACCAACGCTTTAAAACAACCAAACCTAACTTCCCTATTACCAAACACATCCCACTATAACTTATTAATTAATTAAACAAAGTAAGCATCAAATATAAAGCAAATATAATAGAATCCTTCAAGATAAACTGTCAAACCGTGATTGGAGTTGAACTAATAGATTCTTGAAATGCAGGAGATCGTGCACCACATGATAAGCGTTCGAAATACATTCTCAGACGATACACCTTTGCACGAGTTGGAGGTTCGACAGCTCGAGTGTGACAATTGGTCATTTGATTCTGAGACCACTGTGACATCCGGAAATTGTTTTGAGGTGCCCGCTGCAAAGATCTTGGTAATGGTTGCAAATGCTCCTGCCGCGATGTCTGTGTTTGCTGCATTCTTCGCAGCGTAAATCTTCTCACTAGAACACGTACTGATTCTTGAATATTATCGCGTTCGTTGCATCCTACTTGGATTGCATCACGCACGCGATCCCAAAGTGGACCATGCAATAATTCTTTTTCAAGAAAGCTTCTGACTTTTGCTCTCTCCAGTTCTTTACATCTTTGAGCCAAAACAGGGCTCACGCGAGCATCTGTTAATGGATATACGCCACGTTGTATTAATTCATTAAGCTGAGGACGAGCTTCAAGTTTCCGGCGGAGTAAACTGCGAGCGAATGACATGTGCAAGTTTGACGCAGCAGCTGCATGGAACCTATGTGATAAGCGAATTGGGCTCCGTAGAATCCTCCTTGAAAGAAGTTCTTTCTCTGTAGGTCTCCAGGATAGCCATCTCTCTAGGCGAGCAGGAAATATTATGTGTATCCGAACATATTGAAGATACCGATCCAGTGCCAGACGCCTCAATCGGTGGTTGGTGCGCGACACAGCAACGATATCGGGGATATCGAGCTGCATGAATATAGCTGCGAATAGCTCGTCCGGAAGAGCCGCGAGCATTGAGTCATGTTTTTCCAAAAAATAAACAGCGGCTGTAGCTGTTGGGCTCATTGGAGCTGTTCCAATTGCAAGATACTGCTGGTAATCTGCTGCTCCTCGTGGGATCTCCGGGGTGCCTGAACTGTCGTGCATTGTGAAGTGATGAAGTGTGGCGTAGTTTCGGCTTTGGTTCCTTCCTCCAAACCAAACAAGTAGCTGGTTTTCGAGTACCGAAGGCAATTGCAACCTGGTTTTATATCCCATACAGCTCCTTGATCGCTACAAAGCGCTATAGAAGCATTCACAGTGGTGAGACGAGGAGGGGGCAGAGGGGACCACCCGGCCTCTCTGGCTTGGAGCGCGCCGCGTTGGGAGTTTCGTCTCGCCCTGCATCCGGTATCGCACCCAAACCCACAGATCGATTCATATACTGTACGTAGGTGGTAGAGCAGCTTTGCCGCTTTGTACAGCGCTGGGCTACAGACCTACAGAACCAGAACTGGCGATTGGCTCATTTAAATAATGATCTGGCAGTCGGAGCAGAGAATTGCAAGATGTAGCTAGATAGCTAGATATGTCTCTGTCTCTGTCGTTACAGACATATCGTATCTTAGAGATAACAGATTAATATACTATGTTCGTATGGGAATTAATACGTGAATGTATGCTGGTGTACGTTGAGTTATCATAAATATAGAAGCTAACATCCGGCTTAGCAGAATAATAATATAAGCGCGTTGAGAAGACTTTGATAACTCCGCGGCGCAGGTAAGAGATCGGTGGACGTAGATATCTATACGTCTATCGTACCACAACTTCACTTTGATAGCTGCTCGCGTGTCGCTTGGACAGTACTATATGAAGTACCCGAAAGTCAAGGTACGTGGCACTCAGACGATCAGCATCCTATTGATTTTAACTAGAGTCTTTATAATGACCATATTGCGCGCCAGTTATTCAAAACTTTTCAAATTTCTTGACTTTCGTACATACAAGTAATACTCACATACACATACATTGCTCTAACCTCCTTTCCGTTCCTTGTCTGTACCGTTCTTTGTTTTCCGCAACCACTCGAGTCGTTTCCGTTCTCCATCCACCTATAATGTCGTATCAGTTTCAATTTCATAATCAAATAAGATCTCAAGCTCGTTATTCAAAACTTACCACAATCTTAATACGCGCCAAAGCCGGTGAATCGGTCTTTGCGTGACATGATTCTGAAGTGTATGGAGGATCAACTGTGACTTCGTCCAACACCAAAATGGACTTACCAATCCATCGGACCGGATGCCTGCATCTTGTCAGTTATATTCACTTGTACACCGCAGTAATAAATCTACATACGTCTTAGCAAGTGAGTCAAACAGAGCCTGAGCTAATGGTGTCACACCAACTCCCCTATTTGCAAGTTGAGCTCCCATTGCTCGAGTCGCGTTGTTCATTTTCTGTGATACAGAACCGAGATTGATTGGTGAAATTTCCGGAACTGCTCGCGCGTAAGGACCACCGTTACCATTTGATTTGGCATCACCACTCGCTGGTGCTGGTGCTTTACCCAGAACCAAAATATCACGAATGAACGAGACTTTTAGAATTCTGTAATCTTTAGGACCAGGTGACCCTTCTTCAACATTCTTAGCAGAGATAGAAGCCATGATCTCAGATTCAGTAGCTTCTTCTAATGCAAGAGTATTCGTAGTGGAGCAGTAACTGTACACGGTTCCAAAGATATCGTCGTCCAGCGTCGAAGTAACCTTCACTTTGAGACCAATAGTCCAGTCTAACGATGGTAATCCACCTGGTCCAAAGTTTCCATTATGACTTTGACCAGATCGATTTCCACCATTATTGCCACTGTCTGTTGAAATTGCGGCTGCATAACTGCCCCGATTCTGGCCTTGTTGACCACTGTTGGCAGGAGAATTTCCACGGCGCCTTTCCATTTTGATAGAGAGCAAGATTTAAGTCGAGGACGCGACCGATCTTCAAGTGTCACGTTTCAATTATTTAAACTCCCGCGAATCAATCAAATGCCAAGTCAGTTATATCCCGGTAAATCCAAAGCTCTCTTTGACGCGCCGCTAATAAAAGTCTTTGATCAAGCCAATTGATGTCCTCGAGCCCACTCAAATTCTCCGTCAGCCGTGAACACAGATCCTGTATTCAAACGCGAATCACCAATACTCCGCTCAGTGGCACATCCAATTTTCTTTTCAAAGAACGCACAACCTCAATTCAAACCCACAAAATCCAAACCACACTCCAATTTCCGATGACCAATATGCGCGAGTTACTGACAGAGAGCGAAGTTCATCATTTTTCTCAAACCCATCTGCACTGTGGAGCGCTGCATCACACGGGGAGCGGCGCGCGAAAGTCACGTGCGCCACTCACCGAGCTTGTAAATATCTCCGAGGCTTGATCAGGGCAGGTCGCCGACAGCGATTGGCATTCAGCACGGTGTACTAGAGAGCTGGGAGTGTAAGTTGAGGTCAGTAGAGACTGATAATATTACGGAATTGGAAATATGGTACGTTGTTTTCAATTAATGTGGAGCGCATTATACTAACCACTTCAAAGCAGTCACGATCTCTCCTCGACGATGATGATGGTGAGGAGTTTTGCAGGTTCCTACCATCTGGATTCGGTAAGCAAAGCGCTGTATATAATCCAGATGGAGAATATTTGAAATGTATGCGCTCAGAATACAAAGAACGCTTGGCGAAGAAAGAAGCTAGCGATGACGATAGTGACCACGACGATGATGATGATGATGAACTTGATGAGCTACCGATCTCGCACGAAATTGTTTTGAAAGAACACACAAAGGTATTTGAAGAGTTTTCTATATTTCACTGTATGTGATACTGATAATTAGGCTTACAGACTGTTTCAGCGCTTGATATAGATCGTTCTGGTGTGCGGATAGCAACAGGATCATTTGATTTTGATCTCGATCTTTGGGATTTCAATGGAATGAATCCGGCACATTTGCGACCCTATCGATCGTTTGAACCTCAAGAATCACATGTTGTACACGATGCTCAATTTTCACTGAATGGTGAATATATTCTTGCTATTACTGGATCAAGTCAAGCCAAAATATTTTCACGGGATGGTTCTGAAGTGTATGTGAAATCTTAAGTATCTTATTAATATAATACTAGAGCTAACATATGAATATAGGAGCGAATTCGCACGGGGTGATATGTATATTAGAGATCTAAACAACACAGTTGGCCATGTCGCTGAACTTACAAGTGGAAGATGGCATCCAACAGATCCAACAGCATTTGCAACAGCTTCAAATGATTCGACAATTCGAATTTGGGATTCAAATATTCGCCGACAACAAAGTCATGTTATCGTTGTTAAATCTCGCGTGTCAAAAGCCGGTGGTGGTGGTAAAACAAGAGTTTGCTCAATTGCTTGGTCACCTGAAGATGGGAAATATATAGCAGGTGGTATGGAAGATGGATCATTGGCTTATTGGAGCGCTAATGGTCCATATAGTCGACCTGCTGCTATTGTACAAGATGCTCATGAGCGGGACTCATGGATTTCATCAGTTACATATGGAAGTGATGGAAATACTTTATTAACACGAGGAGGAGATAACACAGTGAAGTTATGGGATTTACGAAGTTTTAAGAAACCAGTTTTGAGCAGATCAGGACTTTTGAATAGCTTACCAGAAACTGAAGCAGCGTTTAGTCCAGATGGAAGGTATATTATTACAGGTACGTCTGCTTCAGAAGAAAACCCAATGGGGACATTACATTTAATTGATAAGTCAGATTTATGTACTATAACTGAGTTAGAATTCCCGTCAGCTATAACAGAAACAAAAGGAGATGAAAATAAATCTAAACCGGTGTCGATAACTAGAGTTAAATGGCATGCATCAATGAATCAAATTGCAGTTGGTACATCAACAGGTTCAGTACATGTTTTATTTTCAAGAGAACTCTCAACAAAGGGTGCAAAATTGGTTGTCGAGAAACCACCAAAGAAACAGCATGTTGATGATGATGTTACTGCAGATATTGATCTACTCGCTGCATCTACTGATATGGCTGCACATCATGGTGGCGGTGGTAATAATAATAGTCGGAGGAATAAGGGTGATAAAGCTACAAGAAAACCTGAAATTCCACTTGCAAGGAGAATGCATGGTGAAATTAGGGTACTTGATTTTGATGATGATGATGGTGATGGGACAGGTAAAAAGAAGCGTAAATTCGTATAGAAGTGGCTTTATACTGTGTAATATACAATAAAAGTAATTCAAGGATTGGAATATTATATTGGATGTGACTCTTCCGGAGTCGAATATAGTACAAACAGAGCAGAACCGTACCATAATAGACGTTTAGACCAAAGAAAAATAAAACATGAGAAAGTACATGCACATAAAACCTCTTTGCTTTTCGAATTAAATCCGACAAAATGCCCATCTAAAGAAAAAGCACACAAATAAACGAGCAAGCACGGTACATGTATAGTAAACCAGGAAAATAAGATAACTTATATGTATAATACGAAAGAGAATATTAAGATCATTTTATAGCTCATGATGCAAGACCCCAGATTTGGTTCCTAAATTAATCGTTAGTAGTGTGGAAACAGAGAATTAATAATCATATGTAACATACGCGAACGCTTCCTCTGGGCTATCTTGTGCAAACTTCAATAACTCAAAGAAACATGAGTTTGTAAGCAATGATTCACTGCCAGCTTGATGAGCAGGTCCAATTCGTGATACTCGAAGCTCATCAGCTAATTCTTGTAATCCACCTTTAATACTCTTCGAAGCAGCTAATCTAAGCATGTATTTGACATCGTATAATGAAGGGAAAAAATTCCGCACGAGCCGGAGAAATTCGTCTTCTTCTTTCGGAAGTGGTCGGCACATCATCATTGATATCAGATAACCAAAATCATATCCACTATAATTCATTAGCAACTAATTTCAAAAGTTTCCTGCTTGCATAAAACATGTTCTCACCTGTGAAAGCTTATCCATCTCACGTTCTCATCAAAAACTAATCCACTACTAATGAACAATTCGGCGAAATCGTTCGGTGTGATTCCATACTCTTCATGCTTCTTGAAATCAATACCTGATTTGGTCATCAAATCAATCGAGTCGGAAGAATACATCTCTTCAGCAAGGCTGAATTTAAAATTGAATTGCCATGTACTTGGGAGACCTTCTGGATGGTTACCGTGCTCATCCGCAAATGTGATGCCTAGTTGAACAACATGTAACAGATCAACGTTGCATCGTAGTGTTTGGTAGTGGTAGTCTGAAGTTGTCTTGAATGCGCCAATAGGTCGAGCTACTATTCCTGGAAATTCAGAATCCTAATTGTAAATTCGTTAGTTACGTCATCGCCCTACTAGCCAAGATGATCTTGGAATTCATACCAGTGAAATGTAGTTATAACGTTCGACCAGCTCTCTGAGCACGTGCATTTCCTGCTCGAACGTGGTCTTCCATACCTCACGAATGTATGTATGTGCAAGGGTAGTCTGAGCCTGTGAGCTACTCATAGACTGTTGCAGAGATGGTTGTAATACATGAGACTGTTGATGTTGCATTTGCGATGCCTGACTATTTACGCCAGCCATAGCTGCTGCTGCCGCAGCCGCTGCTGCTTGCTGTTGCTGTTGTTGTTGCTGTTGCAGCTGAGCAGCGGCAGCGGCTTGTGATTGATGCATTCCACTAGCACCTGCAAGATGCGGAGGAAGTTGCTGTGAAAATGTATTGAGATGATGAGCAGCCGCGGGATTGCCCATTGGCATTACGCCCGAATAGCCGCGAGGTAAGATGCCTGAGTTCTGCATGCCTTGTATTGGTATTCCTGAAGGCTGTCGTGGGATCATACCTCTGTGTATGTATGTATATCGAATAAAAAAAGAGGCGTGTGGTCACTTGGGTGAGGTTGATGAAGAAATCACACTTGATGAAGGATGCATCGAAAGTCGGAAATAGAAAAGACCTATCTGTCGTATACAGAACAATGATCTATATTCAGCACTTTATTATAAATGCAAAGAAGCATTGGTCGAGCAAATAGTTCTCTTACCGTAGTTTGAACAGACGAAATGAACCCAAATCGTCACAGTAATTCGCGTCGACACAGATTCTCCTGATCTCTGCTGCACTTCTTGAAGTCTTGATGCGCTTTGGAAGTCCAACAGAGACGGAGCAGAGGCGGAAGAAGTATGCGAACAAGTAAAAAAGCTCAAGCACTCGCCAGTCGCAGAAAAGCGCACACGGAGCCCGTGGAAAAATAACGAGGCAGAAGCAAAGATCCGATATCAAAGTGCAGACCGAGCAAGCACATGGTCGATCTGGCTGTGATGCCCCGGTTCTCTCTGAGCCGCCCGCGAAGTAGAAAGAACTGATCACAGTCCTGGACACGAGCCCCTTGTAGCGCCACTACTGTCACTGCTACAGTCACGTGCAACGCCTGGGGAACTCTCCAAAGCGGCCAATCAGCAACCGCTCAATTTCCACAACGCGAAACCTCCAGGCTTTTCGGTGTTCGACTTCACGATCTTGTTTGGGTTGGCCAGAAATTGATTGTCCTTTATTCTCTATTATTCAGCACATTTCACACAATGCGGTCAGGACTGGTACTGCGTAACGCGATCAAGGATCCCTGGGAACGGAGGTGCGTGCTCTTTTCGAGAAGGAGTTAGGACACGTGAACTGAGTACTAATGATTATGTTTTCAATTGATATAGAGAGACATGGAGATACACAGGTCAATTCTCACGATACAACAGAATGAAAGGAATGTTTCCTGGCTTAGGACTTGGAACTGCTGCTTTTGTGGTTTACTGTGTATATGATCATTTCGCGGGCGGCTCGGGTCACTAAATTTGGTTTTTAAAGGATTAATAGAAGTTGTATGAGATGGCTGGACAAGAAGGACATTTGGTGGCAATTATGGTTTAACAATTTTCAATTAGATTTATTTAATCGAATGCATATACATATTGGGAATTACCCCGGTTGAACTATCAAAATATCAGCTCCAGAAAGAAGCATAGGCGAAATTCTAGTCAAATCCGAACCAACGACTGAATAATAATGAATGCACTGCGAAATCATGAGAATTACACAACATCACTTTTATATACAGATACAGATGCAGTCAAAATCATATGCAGTTACGGAATTCGACACAAACAAATCACCTACACACCTACAAACCACGCCAAACCCCACATACACACACACAATCTTCACAAACTTTTAAAACCATATCCTAATTATCAAATTCAAACCTCTATGACTGATTATTATCAGGTCTTGTTTGAGCTCTATATAATGGAGCACTAGCTGAATCAACAGCAGTAGGTTCTGCTCGTCTTTCACGATTTGATGCACGTTCTGCTCTTCGTTTCTTTCGTTGCTGTTGTGCTTGCCATGAATGCATCCGTTCACGAACATACGAATCAACTAGTAATCCCATTCCTGCACCAGGCATATATGATCTAGATGTTGAACTTGGTGAACTTCCACCGTTTGCTCTCAAATGCGCCAAATCTTCAGTAGAAAGTACTCCGGGGAGTAATGCGGTGCGTTCTGATACAGTCGATGCAGTTGTAGTCCACATTGAATCATTTGTTCGTGCAGTTGATGTTGTTGCCATTGTAGATGCAGATGCTGTCTGGCCTCCCAGTGGAGGTCGCAAATGTGTAGATTCCACTGGTAATGGATCAGCCAATAAATCACGAACATGTGAGCGACGAGTAGCAGCAGCATCGGCATCATGAATTTCTTGTGCATCACCTTCATCATCTTCATAAAATGAAGTTGGAGTTGATGCACCTGCACTTCTATCAAGATTAACAGAAGCAACTGAAAAATTAGCTTCAACATCGCCTTTAAGATTTCCATTAACATCCGAATCAGATTGTTTCCGCTTTGATGTAATAAACCATACGCCAGTAAATGTAAGAATACAACCAATAACAAATTGAGTTAATTTACCACTTGAAGCTCCATCAAAATCTTGATATAAAATAGCTGATCCTATGATTACTGAAAGAGTAAAGAATACAAAATGTGTTGGTATAACTTGAGTTGATTCGAAACTTTGTAACGCTCTACTTAAATATTTCACTTGTAATACCGCTGTAACAATAAGAACTGCTAAAAGTGCATATGTGATTGGAAATGTGAAAACTCGGTAAAGTGTGTACGTAAGTAAACTTGAAATTGCTTTAGTAGATAACGCAGTATAACCACCAAAGAGAGCAACAAGACCAATATCAATGAAGATTATCCGATCACCATATCGAGTTGATAAAGCCCCTAGTAATAAAACCAATACAACCGTAATGCCAAAGTAAATTTTAAACGAAAGTTGCGAAACTGCGTATAAAATTCGTTCAGGGTCAAGGTAATCTTCTTCTGGATTCGATGCGAATACAACAGTCACTGCTCCAGAAATTGCAATTATCACACCAAAAAGATCACGCATTCTGAATTGTTCACCAAAGAATATTGGTGCAACAATGCAATTTGAAATCAATGCAACTACACCTAACGGAGAAACTGTAGATGCTGGTGCAAACCCATACGCTAAGAAATTACCAATTTCACCAGTTGCCATTAATGATATACCAAGCCACCACCATCCACTTCTCATATATGGTGGAAATCTAGATTCTGATGCACTTGAAGTTGACTCTGCCATTGATAAAGAAGTACCCGAGCTTGCAATGCTAACTTTTCGTGAACTCCTACTTGACAATCCAGAAATACTGCGCCTAACACCTTTGAGTGACATTACAGAACCAGTCCTTCCATGCGAGATACCTTCCTCATCAACAAATTGTTCACGGCCTGAATGATTATCAAATGTACCTGGTGCACGTTGCGAAGACCGTGGCGAGGCAGGTGCTGGAATAGAGCCATAAGACTCCATACTACCGCTTGTGGAATTAATATCCATACCAGAATTGACGATGTCATCAGCTTCCTGTTCTAAACTTGCAACAAGACTTGATGGTGCATTACTTCTTCTTGAGTCAACATTTATTTCGTCATCTTCATCTTCACAATATTCATTCCCAATCTGTTGCTGATGTTCTTCAAGTTCGTCTCCATTCTCTGAATCTTCAATACCAGCTGCAGCTGCAGCTTCTCGTTTTATTTTTAAATGTGCATATCTTTGTAAATTCAATGCAATACTGATCACAATATTTCCACAAATCGCTGTAATAATTCCAATTAATGAATCTGACGTCTCAACTGGCATATCTGGCCCACCATCGGAAGGCAAGATACCCAGGTCTGTCATTGCTCAGCTTGCGTATTGAAGTTGAATGTCGATATTAAATAAAATACAAAAGCCGTATAGCAAATGACTTCCTTTATTAATTGTATGACCCGAACCTATCGCTTCATTACTTGTTAGTTTCAGTAGATAATGCCAAATGAACACCAGCGCATTGTATAATCTCAGGAACCAGCTTGTCCGAGATACGTACCTCAGTACACCATTTCTATACACCCAGCTTGACTTTTCAAATGCAAATTCTATCCTCCGCAAGGCAAATGAGCGCTGTATCAGATTATAATAGACTCTTATCCTTAATGTGACCAGTTGGCAGTAGTGGGGCGAAGAGGGGGAGGGACATTTGTTAGCTCCCCACAAAATTTATTGCACTGCGCTTATCTCCCGGCTAGAGAGCTGCAGTTTCACCAGCTTTCTGGCCACTACGGTTCGCTTTATTCTTTATTTACAGCCTACATATATATCAAGAATGTACAATTCATTCATATTTGCTTCAAAAATATATATATTATCGATATACAAATTCTACGCTTACTCATCGCTGTTTTTCCTTCAAAACCGTCGGAGCCGTCGGAGCCGGTGTAAATTGTATCGATTAGCGGGCACTACTGGGCAGGCGCCACCTCTCAACTTCCCGCCGTCATTCGAAAAATCGCCGCACCGACGACCGATAAATTCGTCATTAAATTAATTACCACAGTACGCTCAGAACATAAAGGCTCTACAGGATTACAAAATGGATATTATGATGATAATGTAACTTATTTAAAGATAGATGGATGACAAAAAGAGAGAAAACACAAATGAGTCAATAATCAAAGAAGCAGTAATAATGAGAGAATTATACTACTTGCTGCTTTTAGTTGGCCTCAGCGGCAAGCTTCTCACCCTTTGCAATGACATCCTCGATACCGCCAACCATGTAGAAAGCAGCCTCAGGGAGAGCATCGTGCTTACCCTCAAGAATCTCCTTGAATGACTTGACAGTGTCCTTCAGGGGGACGAGACGACCTTCGATACCAGTGAAAACATGTGCGACAGTGAATGGCTGTGACAGGAAACGCTGGATCTTACGGGCACGCTCGACAATGAGCTTGTCAGCCTCAGACAACTCATCCATACCGAGAATGGCAATGATATCCTGGAGCGACTTGTAAGCCTGAAGGGTCTGTTGGACCTGGGTGGCGGTGTTGTAGTGCTCCTCACCGACAACGGAGGCGTCAAGAAGACGTGACTTGGAGTCAAGGGGATCGACAGCGGGGTAGATACCGAGCTCAGAGATACCACGGGACAAGACGGTTGTGGCGTCAAGATGGGCGAAGGTGGTGGCGGGGGCAGGATCAGTCAAATCGTCAGCGGGCACGTAGACGGCCTGGACGGAAGTGACGGAACCCTTCTGGGTGGTGGTGATACGCTCCTGGAGGAGACCCATATCGGTGGCCAGGGTTGGCTGGTAACCGACAGCAGAGGGAATACGTCCGAGAAGAGCAGACACCTCGGAACCGGCCTGGGTGAAACGGAAAATGTTGTCAATGAAGAGTAACACATCCTGTCCCTCCTCGTCACGGAAGTACTCAGCGACGGTAAGACCAGTAAGAGCAACACGAGCACGGGCACCCGGGGGCTCGTTCATCTGACCGAAGACAAGAGTGACCTTGGAGTCACCGTCGAGGTTGATGACACCAGTCTCAATCATCTCACGGTACAAATCGTTACCCTCACGTGTTCGCTCACCGACACCGGTGAAGACGGAGAAACCACCATGGGCCTTGGCGATGTTGTTGATAAGCTCCTGAATGAAGACAGTCTTGCCGACACCGGCACCACCGAAGAGACCAATCTTACCACCACGAGCGTAGGGAGCAAGAAGATCGACGACCTTGATACCGGTCTCGAGAACCTCAGCCTCGGTTGACTGGTCAATGAACTCTGGGGGATCGGCGTGAATGGGGAGGTACTTGGTGGCCTTGATTGGTCCACGCTCGTCAATGGGTTCACCAATGACCTGTTAGGTTGTTAGAAAGCAAGTTCGCAGCTAAAGAAAACCAATATTAAACTACATACGTTGATGATACGGCCAAGGGTACCACGGCCGACGGGGATGGTGATGGGGGCACCAGTGTCGAGAACCTTCTGGCCACGGACGAGACCTTCGGTACCGTCCATAGCAATGGTACGGACGGTGTTCTCACCAAGATGCTGAGCAACCTCGAGGACGAGACGGTCACCGGAGTGGTCCTGAACCTCAAGGGCGTTCAGAATAGCGGGCAGGTTGTCCTGCTCGAACTGAACATCGACGACGGCACCAATGACGGATCTAGATGACGGGAAATATAAATGTTAGCATTTGCGACCGAATCTGAATGAGTATGTTGTGTGGTCTGCTAGGAGCCTGCGGCGCGGGTTCGGGATGCGATCTGGTATTCGGGACAGCGAAGACAGAGGTGGAAAGTGAACGCCACGAAATAATTGTCGAGCAATTGCATTGCAGTGTTGCATTTAAACTGAGCTGAACAAGATTGACGAAGATACTTGGCGATTGGATGGCTGATGGTCGAGTGACGCCGGGATCCAGAATCACGACACGCGCGCATCGGGACAGGACTCGATTTTCGTGACAGTAGCACCGCAGCCAATCCATCCCACAACCAAATTGCAAACCAAAAGACGCATTGCAGAACTAGCAGACGACAGCAACAACCCCGTGCCTGCGCAATTGCACGCAGAACCGACACAAGCCGGGGGAAGTCGTACCGGATGGCACCAGCCGAGGCCTCGGTGGCCAGGCCGCGGGCGAAAACAGGACGGGCAACGGGGGCCGCGTTGAAGAAGCGGGAGTTTGCGCGGGCGGAGCGGAAGGCCGCGCGCGAGAGACGCGGGAGCAGACGAGGAGCAGGCATGGCGCTGGACTTGCTGGGTAGCGAGGGTGCTGGGGCAAGGACAGAAGGCGAGGAAGAGGACCGGGAAGGAGGCGAGAAAAAAAGACGGGCGCGGAACAGGCGACGGCTCGACGGTCTGGCGGTGTCGTCCGGGCCCCGGCTCAGGCCCTCTGCCGCGCTGATTGGCCTGCAAAGCGCACCCAGAATAGCGGGTGTGCAGCCAGCGCAGCCAATCAGCGCGCGCGGCACCGCTGCCGCGCCGCGTCGTACTTATGCCGCACACACACTGCAGTACATTCAGTATACTGTATGTTCATCTGTATATTCTGCAGATACATTTACTACATATACTGTATTCACTAACACTAACTACATCTACCAGTGCTCAGGTCCAATTGGAACACTATTAACATCAACGTCGCCAGCAAACCACCGCTTGCTCTCCTCAATCGCAACATCATTGCCGCTCATGTGTCTACAACAATTCAGCATTAGCACTTCATCTCAATTACTAGTTCACCTCACTCAACATCTCAGCTTACCGTTTCTCCATCTTTCCGTCGCTCGCAAATGTCCAATCCTCAAGTCCATAAGTACGATACCATTTTCCATCTTCGACATTCTTCCACTCATACCAAAATTGCACTGCAATCTTGTTATCAGTGAATGCGAATAACTCCTTTCGCAATCGGTACTCAGTCTCTGTCGTCCATTTGGCACTCAAAAACTTGACAATCTCAGCGTGTCCTTTAATGAATGTCGACCGATTGCGCCAGATCGAATCAGGCGTGTACGCGAGCGACACACGCTCAGGATCCCTGTTAAACATTGTCAGCCTATCGTATCACTTTACATTTCACCACTACCACCCAATGGAGACACGTACATGGTATTCCATAAATCTTGACCAGCCTTAACCTTGAGCTCTGCAGTCTCACGAGTGAACGGAGGTACAAGCTTGCTTGGAGGAACTGAAACAGCAGCAGGCGACATTTTTAAACCGTAGATCGAAAGCGTAGTAGATCAACTGAAGTAATAAACTACTTAATAGTCAAGCGATTGATTGTAAGTCTCCAGTTACTTAATCCTTGGATACTCCACAGCCTTTATATTAATTTTTTTTAACTCGCATCGACGCCTTTTTGGATCTTGATCCCCAGGTACTGTATGTCTGTATTTTAACCGCTCATTGTCTGCGTCACAGGCTCACAGCCATTGTTTAAACGTGGTTACGTACCAACCAAAACATGTCATCCAAACGCCGCACTAACCGAGCTTACCGTGCATCAAAGTCTCAGCTTCACGTTGGTCGCCTCGGAACCGAGGTTTGCACGGCATAATACTGTACATGCACGGCAAACCGGCATTTATACAATTTGTCGATTGTTCAACATTTACAGTACATTTTACGCAATAGATATATGTGACATCATACCTTAATTTCACGCTCCGTAACTATATACATTAAACACAACTCACAACTCCAATACCATTAACCTTAACATTAACTTTAAACGCAGATTTCCAATAATACAGTACACACTTTCCTATTCACAAGACGCCGTTGCTCAATTTAGTATGAAAAATCAATAACCATTGCACTTGAACCATCACCTTGTCCAGATGCACTTGGCAAAGATGTTGCACCTGTTTCTGTTGAAGCTGAAGGCAATGAAGTTGATTGGCCAGTTGAAATTGACGATTCATCACTTTTATAAGAAAGTAATGACTCAATTTGATCAACTGCTTGTTTTGTCTTTTCTCTAACATCTAACACTGAATCATGTTTTAACATCTCAAGTTGTTCTCGAACGCCTAACCGTACCAACGCAAGTGCTCGTTGTCGGCATATGTCCATGTAAAAGATTGATGATGAAGATGACGCTGAAAGTGTAGTCGAACTTGCCATTGGATCATCAGTTCTACCTTGTCCATCAACAGGTTCACCTGCATCAATTGACATTTGTTCAACACCACCTGAAACACTTATAGCTTCGTGTGGTTCATCGATCCACGTTAAGTTAAGTACAATCCAAAGGCATGCCAAACGTACTTCATCCCTCTCATGACTCATTAATTGCACAATCCTTCGTAAAACATTTTCATGTTCAATAATTGTTTGTCGATGTCTATCATATCCTGCAGCAACATGTACAAGAATATACGCAGTACAAACAATAATCTCAGTATAATAAGGATCAGTTGTTTGCATCGGTACACCAGGCATACCAGCTGTCGAACCTGAATTTGCTGAAACGCTTAATTTGCGTTCAAGTAAATCATACATTCTATGAACACCGACATTATTGAATAATCGATCAATGTATTCCGCAGACCTAGCAATTAAATTTCGAATGAAATCCAATGCTTGCTCTTGAACTTGTATTTCAGGATCATCGCATAAGTTCATGAGTAGGGTAAATCCAACCTCGTTAATCACAAGTCCTTTGGTTACCATATCATCTCCATAAACCATATGCTTAAGCGCCCAAACGGAATTCAAACGAAGTGGTGCATATTTACTGCGTGTACCGTCAACAATGAGAGGTAAGATACCCTTCTCGAGAATTGGTTTGCGTAAAGGTGAGAATTCCAGAACAAGATTACATACAGCAGCCATTGCAGCTGTACGTACTTCCAAATCTTCTTCTGTGTCTTTTAATCGATGTAAATCTCTAACACTTTGTCCAAATGCAACTGATGTCGACTCTGATGATTCCATTTCATTATCTCCATCAATATCATCAATACTATTATCGACGTCATTGAAAGCTCTCTTGCCTGTTGCAGTTCGTACAGTCACATCTGCTGATGTTTGTCTTGTAGATGCACTTGAAGCCGCCGCCCCATCCACGATCTCTGATGGGAATGATGACTCAATCTGTTCGTACGATGGTGGAGCTTCAGCAGGATCGCTTAATAGGTCAACGACACCTCCGACAATACCACTTTCGACAAGTGTGGTGCGTAATAAGATAACACTGCGTGACAACGTTCTAAGTACATTGCAAGCTGCAATCTTAATTTCCCGTACTGCAGGTGTATTCTGTGTATTCATAACTGCCACCACAATCGTTGGAACATTTGCGTCAATTATTTCCTTGCGATATTCCTCTTTATGTAAACCGAGCGCGGAGAGACAAAGAAGACCACCCGCAAGTAATTTACTATCGCTTTCACTAATTCGTCCAGAGTTGGTGTAGTTATTAGGAACTGCATGAGCAACAATTTGCACAATTTTCTTAATGAGTCCGGCTTCAACGCAACGATCCGCAATCGTACCACCTTCGCGACATAATGTTGCAAGTGTGAATAAAGTCAATGGATTACATGATGACGCAGATGGCTGTCCTGATGATTGTTGTGATGAAAGACTCTTGCCAGAGTCGTCATGCATAATGGCATCGTCAACAAGTTTCATGAGAGTTGGTACCAACATCAATGAAAGCTCTGAGCTAGGCGGTGCTCTTAAAACACTTCCACCAAACGTCACTTCAGCTGGTGCAGATGCATAACTTGCGGTCAGCAAAGCAGCTGCTGCAAGTCGAATCGTTGATGACTGCTGCCTTAATAGTCGTACAAGTGAATCTGAAAATGCAGGTGACATGACTGTAAGTTCACGAATGTTGGATGGTGAGACAATGTGGGCAAGAGCAAAAACTGCCGCTGACTGCAAGTTCTGATCGGGAACGGCAATTGCGCCGCTGGCTTGTGGTTGTACTCTTGTTATCTTTCTTGACGCAGTCGGACTTGAAATCACATAGTTGACTAATCGGCCTAACGGTTCTATTAGGGGTGTGCTGAGCTGATGATAAACTGAAAGCTGAGATGGTGCAACGAGTGGAACTGCAGTACATAACAGTGTGAGTAACTGAGCAGCATTTGGCGAAGGTGCTGAAATATATGCGACGGTGTAATGAGATATTAAACGAGAAATAGATCCAATAACTAAAGGAAACTGTAATGCAGTTGTTTGAGCTGGTCGGGAACTTAAGAGTGCAGTGAGGGCACGTAATGAGGCAAGCAGAAGTGCAGGTGATGATGACATTGAAAGTGTTCCGAAAATCTCACGAAGTGTTTTTATTTTATACAGTCTATCCGATATTTCCCGATCACCTGGAACGATATTGTTAGTTGAATGTAGCAAGTAAATAATAAAAGATGATACATACTGTGAGCAAAACTTCCAATAACTATCGCTGCTTGAACTCGGCACTCATTAAATGCAGGTTCAACGATTCCGTCACTTGGATCTGCTTTCAAAAATGATAACAAGTCATCTAGTACTCCGTTATCGAGATACCAATGTTTCTCTTCATCATGACCGATGACTGAATTCTTGAGCGATCGTAGAGCACGCAGCTGAGTGTCACGGTCACCGCTTCTCAGAAACGGTAATAAATCGTCTTCGGAGATCATATTGAATGCTCAGCCACTGTGCAATAAGAGACACAAACTTTCAAAGAAATGTTCTTTATTGCTTTTGAGAAAACCAACGGCAAATATACTGTAGATGCAGGAATATGGGAGTACCTGTGGGGTGGCAAACACAGGTAACCAATGCAGGTTCTCCGCACTTTTTGTATTCGGCTGGTTTAAAAAGAAGTGCAAATATTCAGCACTAAATGTGTGGAAACAAAAATGTCTCCTGTATATACAACGAAGCTTTTGCTTGTAGACGCAGTGGAGCAGGAACGATCTGGATGGTGAGGTGTAAAGTCAAGGGCATCGGAGGCAAACTCACGTGGAAGCGAATACGCGGTTGGTAAATACGGCGTGAGTCGACGCACGCACTCACGGCTGGTGCGGCGCAACCTGTGCAGATAATCCAGGCGCAGATATAAAAACGCCGAAGTGGCTGGATAGTCAAGATGCACTGATGAAATGATTAACAAACAAGCAAGAACTTCTATTAACAGGAACCTCGCACTTTGAAGCGCAGGTATGCATGACTATAGTACAAAGACTTGTAAAACGACTACGTAAAATAACAACACAACGCGAGGACGCCAAATCAGTGCCGAAACTAACAATCATCCAAAACAAAAAAACATCATATGCAAGCGTGCGTACAACAGCGAGAGTAGAACTTGTGCGCTGCACAAAATCCGCATCGTGTGAAGCACTTTGATTAAATATGTAAAGCTACACTGTAAACTTTCTTCAAGACGGTTTGTTCTTATCAAATATCGTTGTCTCGCTCTCGTCGGAGGTCTTGTGAGAGGAATCATAATCCAGAGACAGAACGTAGAGTGAGGACATTCGAGCTGCCATACGCTTGTAATATTCGTCAAGAGTCTTGACAGATGGCACGACTCGCCACCCAACACGAACCAGGAACTCAACTTCGAGTAAATTCAACTCTGTGAGACTTATACCGCCGACACGAGAGTAATGTGCATTTGTGCAGAAGCTGTCGCACAGGCCTTTGCTAGCAACGGTAGCTGCCGTGATTAAGAACCGATGAACGGTGAGTGAATTGATTGTAAATGATGAAAAAGCGGCGCATAAGAGATCGATGTAAAAGACAATGGATAGTAAGGCAGATTTCTCGAGAGAACAGAAACGTATTATCCGGTGGAGGTAGTCACGATGGGAGATCTGCGGCGGCGCGCGAGAGTGGAAGCGAGTGATTTGAGAAGACACGAGCGGTAGCGCGTCGTTGATGCTGATGAGTTCGCCGAGCATGGAGGATATCAGATTGAGAAGAACATCCATGTCGCTGTCGAAGTAGAATGTAGGAATCAGGCGCTGTTGCGGACCCGGAGAAGGAGAAGCTGATGGTGGCGGCCGCGCTTCTGCGCGAGGAGCGACGGCGCGGTCGTCGTCGGCAGCCATATCCCCGCACGAGAGCTCGCCGCGGCCTCGTCACGCGTGTCGGTCATGCAGCAGACCAGGGACGAGTAGCGCAGAACCGTGACCGGACATCACCAGGGGGGGCTGGCGGGAACGAGAACGGGGAAGGGAACAGGACAGTGCTGGCGAGGACGAGCACCACCGCCGTCTTGTTTTTTGCTTGCTTGTTGGCTCTGTGCACGTGCACCCGCGTCTAGATCACGTGAAAGTCACGTGCGCGGGCTCTGGAGCGCGCAGTCTGCAACCGCAAAGGTCCAAAAGGCGCGAGTCCGCTGGACCAGACCACCACTGAAACCGGATCGTCATCGCTTCTGCAGGCCTTCTCCGCCGGGATCGTCTGGCTGCAGGTGCCATTGCTCTTACCGAGCTCGTCTGGGACAGATCCCCTGCCGTGCACGCTCGTCGTGGTTGATCTGCAACGCCTCTGCGCGGTCAACCAGGGCCGCCTGGGGCCAATCGACGCCGGAGTGCGCGTCCACGTGCTGCTCTTCGCGTCTTGGGCTGGCCGCGTCTACTTTGGCTGTTTCCCCGCGCCGGCTCGATTGACAGACCAGCCAGTTCGCAAACGGGTGAGCAAACGACCAGCCGGCGCAATTTCCGTTTCGGAGCTGATCACAAAGCCCGGAAGCGGTGGTTGCGAAGATCAGAGATTCCTGCATCAGGCAAGTACTCAATTTTAACATGCACGAAGCTGGAACCGGGGGCCTCACTGCTATTCGAATACACATACGTGCGAAATCGGCATCTATCGGTGCTTAATTCCATATTTCTATCGCTCTGTCCAAGCTACCATCTCTCACTGTCAACCGACCTTCTCCACTGCACTAGAAATACTCTCATCCCACGCCTTTGCAAGTGGCCACCTCCATTCACCAGCACCGTGCTCACCTTCCTCGACCGCATCCAAAAAGTTAACATACGCCATAACCATCAACCGTGCACATAAATCACCATCAAGTTCTCCTGTTCCTGTTCCTAGTCCAGTAACTACCAAGCTCTCTATAACCGAAGCACTCCTCTGATTCACTGCATCTTGCACGGCACGATTGTGGTTATACACTTCATTCAAAATCGACCACATGCACTCATACACAATGTCCTCTCGCCACAAAACTGAAGGTACTCGCATAGTGGGTGAGTGTGCAATGTATCGACACTTGAATCGATTCCAATTCACAGTCTCTCCTGAAGTAGAGCCCGTAGAAGTCATCCATGGTAACATGTCAATCATGTAACAACTTCCAGTAGGCTGCAATCCTCTCCATTTGCGATGATGAACGCGTTGCACATAACCCAATACGTCATCTAAAACTTGTTCTCGTGTAAGCCCTGCTGCTGTTGAAGTTTGTGGAGATAAGAAATTTGATTCTGCGAAGAATTGAGAAATCAGCAGATCAAGACCTCCATCCATACGCGCAAATGAATTTCCCGGTGATACGATACAATCAAACTTGATCTTCGCTGAAGTTGCATCTTTTGACATATCAGCCAAATCTCTATAGTCAACTTTGAGTGATTCTTCAAGAACCCGGGGGTACAAATGTTCTGGTAATCGTGTACGAGGTAGCATTGATGCGAGATACTTCCGCCATGATTGAACTAATACCGGATCAATGTCCAAAAACGTAACTGTGAAATTAAGAGTCCGCGGTAGCGGCATCTCGAAGCCTTTTCACTTTCTTAATGTTACCGCATGTGATCGCAATACGAATTGAAGAGCAGAATACCTGCTCGTCTGCTAGGCAGATGAAATTTGGGATGATGTCAGTAGGTCGGAGGTTCCCGTGAGCGCGCCGGTGAACAGACAACGCCGCACTTGCTCGAATCGCTTCGGATTCTTCTCGCCGTTCTTGTTTCTTCAGTCGAGTCACGCAGGACCGGATGAGATTTTTACACAAGTTAACAAGTTAATGATAATAATAATGAAGACAAAATTAATAAAGCAATATTTACTTCTTACATCCCAAGGTTTTACGACTCTTGCCCAAGCTCATGCACGACACAAATAAAGATGGAGAGAAACTTACCTAGTTACCTTTTTGAAAATCCGTTCCTTAGCTATCCAGTATTCTCGATCGGTATATTTGGCGTTCTTGACTATTCCTGATGGTACTTACTTGCGTATGATCTTGGTATTTTCTTATTATCGTTCCTCGTCGTGTCGGAGAATCCATTGTACTGGTCATTCGCAATTATAGTCGTGTCCATATGCATCCTTCCTTCAACTCGGTATCTGCTTGAAATCATTAGTATTGAGAATCCGATTTGCCGTCATCATGACGAGAGCCGAAGCTTGAAAATAATTTATATTGATATCCATAAATATATAATAAGTTATATATGCTAATATCTACGATTTAGGCCCGTGTGACCTACTTCCATTAATATCTATATGCTGACTGCCTGGTATGGTACTAGAAAAATGAGGTTAGTGATTTGCAAAGCAGGTGCGTGCATGAGCGTTGAGTTGGAGTTGGTAATCCGTGGGGAAGGAAGGAGGACGGGAAGAGAGTAGAGGGAAAGTTGGGAATTTATATATCACTGAATTTGCAAATGGACTGACGCTGTGATGAGTTTTACGATGGAACAGGGACTGAACGTGACTGATTTTTACTGGAAATGTAGTCATGTGGCTATTACAGTATGTGACAATATTGTGTTTATCATCACATTTTTTCTGAACAGTTCTAAGATCCATGTGCTGTTTTTCACATGCCGAAATGCTCTTAACTGCAGCACAATTAAATGAAATAAATATATCTGTTTAATTATGAAATTCAATTTATTAAAAAATGTACAAATATTATACTCTCTACTAACGTTTTACGAGACTTGAACGTTTAGAAATAGGCTGCAGTTTATTTACAGTTTCCGGATTCGGCAAGGCTTGTGTATCTGCGTCTAGCAGCATATGTATATGTCGACTAATTCATTTTTAAAATATCCAATAACCAATAATAATATTAATAATGATAATAAATAAATAAATAAATATTATAAATAAATAATAGATAGATAGATAATAGTAATAATAAATAGTAATAGTAATAATAATAGAAAAGAAACCAATAAATAAATAAATCAATCAATAATAATTAAACAAAAATATAAATGTACTGTATTCAAAAAAAACTCTTTTAATCATATCACTTTCTCCATGCGCCCTGCCACAGCAACAGCTTCTTCATATTCATGCAACATTCCTCTCCAAACCTGTCCCAAATGCTTTAAACAACGGATACTGAAATCAAGATCTGTTTTATTTAAATTCGTTCCATCTAATGTGATTGTTGAATCTGTTTCAACTGTCGTTGATATTTCAAGTGTTGTTCTTGTTGTAACTGCTTCACTTGTCTCTTCAGCTGGTGAATCTGTTGAACTAACTTTCACATTATCATCTTCCTCAACAGTCGCAGATGCTGGCGTTGATTCAGATTCTTCATGTAAACTACCAAGAATTGAATTAATACTTGGTAATTGCATTCCATCCAAAACAATCTTACTAGCGATAACAGGAACACATAAACTTAATGAAAACGCCATAAATGGACCCATTTTATGAATAGCTCGATTTTCATTTCCACCACGACATTCAACTAATGTTCTTAAACTGTCCAATAAAGCACACGACGCATCTTTTAATGCAGCAAAACTTCGCATCGTAGTTGGGGAATTCTCAGCTGTTCGAACACATGAAATAGGATTCTCAGTATATGTTGTCAAACCATCATACGGAGTTGGATGAACAACAAATACTAAACGATCACGAGCTCGAGCCCGATGCAACAACAGAAGTGTTGTATACAAAATCTGATGTGTAAAGAAAATAGTCATATGAATACGCATTGGACCAACTCTGTATCCATAAACTTTACTTAATAAAACACGTACACGACGGTCCATTTCAGTAACGAAAGCGTCAGACATATCATGCAAATGATTCATAGTCTCTGCAAGAATTTGTACACTTGCAATTCTGAAACATGCACTATTAAATCTCCATACTTTCTTTGTGACACCTAACGGCGTAGTATGTTGAACCACAAATGAACCTGGATTCTCAGAGTATACTGTATCCAAAAACTGCTTAAAATCACACGACTGTCCATTCCAATCACGCATGCAATCGTTATACAGTACTTCACAACATGGCATATTAACTTTCTCAGAAAATGCGGGAATATCCTGAGGACAAGCAGTAACAGTACCATTAAGCACTTGCTGTTCCCAAATCATGTAAAATAACCGTCTGAATGATTCTCGTTCAGTTTGAGTTGGTAAAAGTTTAGCATGTTCATGTGCAGTTGGAACTGGTGCCGATGAAGCTGACATTCGAGCATGTAAATATCTACCATCAGCATCAGATGGCGAATCAATTAACTCAAGTCTATGCATCTCAATTATTGAGTTAGCGTAGATGAGCAAGTCTCGAGATCTCGCACGTTGTCCATCATACATGGCCGAGAAAGCAAGTAAACATGCAGTCTTGAGCTTTATAATTGGATTTTGTATCCGTGACGACCACTTCTCAGCTCTAGATACCCAATACATTGAGTCGAGAAGATATTGTGGGGTTGGCATGTTGTGTATGTAATCATCATTTTTAATACTTGCACCAGCAGTCTCTGACAATGGAGTCGATCCAGGGGAAATCAATCGACATGAAATTGCAAGCATTGCTTGAATCAAGGCAACATCAGTTTTGAAGTTAATTGATTGCAAAAATATTGACTTCGGGAGCATAAATGAAAACTCCGGATGAAACGAATCATAGTAAATATCAATGAATGCCAACAGTAATTGCAATTGTGGTAAATCGCATTCTTCAAGTTCACTGTCAGATAAACGAACAGAAGAAGTAATCGGAGCAATCTGATTCGCGCGTGGCGTAACCAATGAAGATTGCGTTAATAGTCCATTACTCGCGATTTCACTTGCATTGCGACTCAGACTATGCTGTTGAATTGCATTAGCAATTGTAACTTCTTGATTTGATTTCAAATCATTAACCTGTTGTTGCAGGGAAGCCAAAGTTTGTTGTACAGAAAGTATGATGTTAGCAAATCGTTCCGTCTGAGCACTTTCGTTCATAATCAGAGCAGACTGCTGCTGTTGTTGTTGTTGTTGTTGTTGTTGTTGTTGTTGTTGTTGTTGTTGTTGTTGTT
>JAJLTX010000108.1:0-29356 GCA_030568365.1 Myxozyma kluyveri
CTGTATAGGCAACCAATCTTACAGACTTCGTCTTCTAGTATCCTCCCGCATTACATGTTTCTTCTCTTTGTACAATAACTTTAGACAATACAGTGTTAATGGAAGTTGATGATGAGTGTATGCAAAGTAGCCTATAGGGCACTTTCAACAGCTATTTGCAGTTTAGACTAGCACTGCTTTAGTGCAGCAAATTATAGGCATGAGCTCTAGTTTTTGGACATATATCGTCACCAAATCTCTTGTACTTGTATATGTAACCTTCCTGCCTTTCTGTGACAAGTGGGAGCGAATAAAACGGTCAATTTTCTGTAAATATACGTACTGTAAGTAACCTCAAGTGGCATCTAAGTCCATTGGTAAGCATTGAACTGCAATTGAGTTGCTATGATCCAATGTTGAAAAATGACGAAGTAATAGGGAAATATGTTGATTTAACTTTAAAATTTGTTTTCCTGTGCGATTAGTTAACAAAAATCCTGAAAAGAACAAATCTGAATACTAACCGGTACGAAATACTATCAAACCAGTAAACACAAGCAACGGCTTGACTAGAAGGTTCTAGCTGCCAAGCTTTAGTTGATTTATTAGTAGGACATCTCCAGGTGCCAGTAAGCTGAGAAGTTGAGCCATTCACCAAGTGCCATTATTATTGTTTATTGCTAACCGGGCATTAAGTGTTAAGACAACCCAATTTGCGAAATATGTACACATATATAAACATTTGATTTCCAAAGACGCACTATGTGCCAGTGTTTTGTTTTAGTTATTGATTTGAATTAGACTGCCAAAAAAAACTCAAATTTGAAATTTCGGAATAATTACTTACATGTATAATTACACATGCAGTATCGTACGTATAACAAATATATATATAATAAGCTATATATGTACAGTATGGTATAGTTGAGTTGTAAATGGATTGTCTGATGTCAACATTTTTTTCTGTCGCTAGGAATTTGCCTCGCATCAGGGAGCTTCTGTTAGAAAGTAAAACCTTTCTAATAGATGTAATTGCAGAACTAGTACTACAAATGATTGTATTTGAATAGTTATTGATACTTGAATATATATATTGCTGTATATCTGATATATCTATATCAGTTCAGATATCTTATGTGAGTTGCTTAACAAGTTAAGTCTGGTAAGCTGCGTAGCGCTGAATATTCTAATCAGGGTTAGGGTATCGCTTACATATCTACAGTAGGAGGTTGTACCAATATAGACTGGAACTCCATTCTAACAAGCTTCATGTGATTTACAATATTTTGGGCTCATGTGCACTACAGTATGCGGGGAAGTAGTGGATCGTTTGGTACTGTAGGCTGGCTGTAGTGCTCTGCCGCAGCTTTTACAATATTGGAAATCCGCGATTCGCACGTATCGTACGGTTATTCGAATTTCGTACTACGGTATCTGTTACATTATACAGCCAAGCGCAATCTTGCATTCAATATATGTGCATTTACTACGTACATCAATTCGACAAGCTTTTAATCAGCATATACACACCCATGGCGCCAGGATCAGGCGGAAGAACACTATCATTATCTATACCACCAACATACGTGGCACGCCCAAGTTTCGGTCTCAGATTTGCAGTATTTTTGGCGGCTTTTTCGGCAACAGATACAGCAATGGAAAGAGAGTCACCATTCGCCAGTGAAGCTGAGAAAGGTATGATTACATCCATGACAGTCCGATCACCTTCAGACGCCAAAGTGTGCTTGCGCAAAGCAGTAGCAGCACTAACTGTAACGTCACCAAGTATTTTCTCAATTGGCGCACCAGCAGTTGATTTGGCGGCGACAATAAACGCACTCAAAAACGCGGCAAAAAAAATTCCAAATACAGCACCTAAAGTTCCACCCATATTGTCCTCAGTGATTGCAATAACATGTTTGAGAACACGCACAAGAGAGCCATCAAATGCGATTTGTTTATTATCAATTGCTTCCAGCACAGAGATAGCACCAGATTTGAATGTCTCACCACAGTCACCATCACCCATGACGGTATCCCACTCGGTGAGTTTGGGCTCGATGTCGATGATAGCTTGAGCAGCAGATTGCAGCTTTTTAGTGAGAAGAACTGGGTCGACAAGAATATCGGCGTCGAAAGTACTTGTCTCTTCAAATGCTGGAGAACCGCCGGCTATTGCTGAAGTGCTGAGCAATTCGCTGTTATATGGATGAGTGGTGGGCCAGTTCAGAGCGTCAGTTGGCGCATCAAAGTATTTGAGGAGTAGTTCAAGAGACACAGCAGCTTCGCGGGCAGCATGGGATATGTTGAACAATGTAACTGCGAAACCGTTTGAATTGAGAGCGGTCATGAAACTGCCGACTGTAACACGTGCTGGAACGATACCGTATTTACTTTTGAGGCCAGCGATGACAGCCTGGGTAGCGGCACGGAGCTCGAGTGCAGAGACTCCACCCAGGTTGTTGATGAGCAGAACCACGGTATCGTGAGGAGAAAATGGGACATATGCACGGTCTTCGTCGAGAGGATCGAGCAGATAAGCAAGAAGACTTGATACCAGATCGGACATTGGCGGAATTGGCGACACGGACTTTGCACCGGGCTCATTGTGTATACCCAGTCCAATCTCAAGAGTAGTGGCGTCTAAGCCAGAGTGGGCAGCTGAGCGACCAGGGACGTGACAGTGGTCGAGGCCGGCGGAGATGGTGACCATTGCGGCAGCAGAGGCGGTGCCGACTGACATGATTTGGTTGAAGGTGCACTGGTCGGCAGCCATGGCACCGAGAAGCTTGTTCACTGTGCAGACGAGAGATGGTTAGTTGGATTTTTCGTATGACAATGGACACTGGGGAGATTGAGGATAAAGAGATGGCTATCACGTACATATGACGGTTCCGGCGAGCCCACGGCGACCAACCAGAGCGCCGTTGCGGCGGCCGACAGCAACGTCGTCGGCGGACTTGACAATGCCAATTGTGTGGCCCTGTGCACGCATCTTCTCGCAGGCAAGACCGAAGTGGAGCATGTCACCGGTGTAGTTGGTGACGATGAGCACGTAGCCGGCAGAAGTGGGAACTGACATGCAGCCGGCGTAGATCTGCTTTGCGGAAGGCGAGGCAAAGATGTCACCGCAGACGGCAGCAGCGAGCATTCCACTACCGACGTAGCCAGAATGCGCGGGTTCGTGGCCAGACCCACCGCCACAAATGACGGAGACGGTGCTGGGGTCGTGGGAGGAGTGGAAGACTATGCGGTCCGCAGGCAGAAGGCCCAGGCCGCTGTGGGATGCGACGGTGCCGAGGAGGGCCTGGTCGACGAGGCCAGCGGCGGAGTCGAAGAAGTGCTTTGATGCCATGGCGGAGCAGGAGAGCAGGCAAGCAGCAGAGACAGAAGACGCCGACACAAGCGAGGAACGGCCCCTGAGCAGATCCGCGCACAAGGGGGCCGTCCAGGGGCCGCGGAGGTTTTTATAGGCCCGCAGCGCAGGTTCCTGGCCTCTGAGGCAGCGAACTGCTCGCTGGGCAGGTCCCGCGCAGTGCGGGGACCCCGCCGACGCCGCGCCGCACGGGCGGCCTTTCCGCCGCCGCACTTTGCTGACGTGCGAGTGCGAGTGAGAGCAAGGGGTGCGTACTGCGGTTTACTGTACTGTACTCTCTGCCAACAAATACATTTTGGTCAATTCTACTATAGCTACTCCGCAGCACCGGCGCCATCGCCATCACCATTGCCATCCCCCCCAGCAATTCAATCGCGTTCAGCGCTCACCTACCACACCGTGTGTCCGCCGCTTACCAGAATGTCACTGCCCGTGCAGAACGACGACGCGTCCGACGCTAGCCACGCCGCCACTCCGCGCAGCTCGTGCAGCCCCCCGATGCGGCCCATCGGATTCAGCGACGACCAGAAGGCCTCGATTTCCGGCTGCACGTCCAGCACCGCGGCCGTCATCTTGGTGCGGATGTGACCCGGCGAGACCGAGTTCACGCGGATGCCGTGCGTGCCTAGCTCGGCCGCCATCGACCGCGCGAGCTGGATCACGGCTGCCTTGGACGTGTTGTACGGGATCCAGTCCATGTCCTAAGAGCACACGCAATTCAGTCAGCCAGCCAGTCAACGTAAACAAACAGCAGCTGCTTATTTGCACACACGCACCCTGTTCACCACCGTGCCCGACATGGACGCAATCAGGATGATCGAGCCCGCGATGCGCGCGGCCTTCATGACGCGCGCTGCTGCCTGGGCCGAGAAGAAGACGCCGTTGCAGTTGACGTCAATCACCTTCTCGAACTGCAGTGCGGGATACTCGGTGCAGTCGTGCTCGGATCCCAGGATGCCCGCTGCCGCCAGTAGCACGTCCACGCGTCCGCTGTTCTCGAGCGCGATGCCGTCGATGGTGGCCGCGATCACCGCCTGCGCGGTCACGTCCGACGAGCGGTACTCCAGCGACGTGCCCAGTCGCGCGCAGAACTTGGCCGCTGCCACGAAGTCGTCCGACGGTTCCCGGGGAAGGTCGATTGCGTACACTTTGGCGCCCAGCTCCGCGAATACGACGCAGAACTCGAGCCCGAGGCCGCCGTTGCCGCCCGTGACGACGGCTACCCGGTCCTCGAGCGAGAACTCGTCGAAGATCGCTGGCCGCACCTCAAAGCTGGGGTCGTGGAGTGCGCGCGTCGCTGCGTTCATGCCGATTTCCTTGACTGGCGCGGGCTTCAGTGCGATCGGCTTGCGCATTGCTGTGCCTGTACTGGAGGCCATGTTCATGATCTGATTTGGTGATAATCTGTGAATACTGGACGAGCAGTGGACGGTTCGGCAGTAAACAAAGAAGTCCTAGGCGTAGCTGTGTACTTATATTATAAGGTGTCGATTCCGCCGCCTGCGGCACTTCCACTTCCTGCGCGCTGTAGACTGCTCCTGGCCTTACTACACAGCACATCCCGCGCATCTTTACTTAGCGGGGCCCCGCACCCTGATCCTGCCGATCGCCCCGTGACTCCGGCGCCAAATCACTGGCGCTCTATATCGAGACAGCCACTAATCACTATCCTGGCTACATTGCACCGGAACCTTCAATAACCGCTGCTCAACTCGCTCATCCCACGGCATTTCCCGGTCGGTCCATTTGCTAGTTACTTTACACAGTTTCAATTAGTTATCTATATTACACACATGCAGTAAATAATACTCCTTAACGCCAGTCTCTCATATATAACACCATAACGCCATACGCACTACAGAATCACAAGACAGCAACCGCAAACAAACAAAGCTCCTCACAGCTTCAATCATCACATCGACTCACTTCCCAACTCTCGCTCCAACGCCGCGCGGTTTCGAGGCTTAAAAACAATGGTATACGGTCTAGGCGTCGACACTAAACTGCTAGGATCGGCCAGTCCAGTTAAAGGATTACAATCCACTTCCTCATGGTCTTCTGCGGGTAGTATTAGAAACGCTGATAGCAGTCGGCAAAATAGCAAATACAGCTCGCGATTAGCCAACATATATCCCGCGCACATTCTAGATCCAACACCATACGTGAACACTGGTAATCCCGATCTCTCAAGGTATCGTGACGGCCTAAAAACCTCAGCATCCTCACTCCATAATTCTTTGTCCATATTGCAAGCCCATGCATTGAGAAACATCACCGTCCCTTTTGGAACTGTTCGCGGTCCTTGACCATCCTCTAAATCAACTTCAAACGGTTTCACTGTGTGTCTGGGCAGTGCAAGTCGAAGTGGGGTGTACATTCTCAAAAGCTCACGCACAAGTGCCACCATGTAGGGTACCCTCTGGTCGTCTGTCGCATCAAAAAGTCTCTCGTCTGGATTTTGATATGCCTCGCACATTGACGAATACGCAGCTTGCTGAATGTCCGGTCGTTGTGCCAGCAGAGGAAGGGCCCATGCAACCAATGTGGTGATAGTATCCAATCCACCTGACACCATAGTCAGCGAAATTGACATAAGTTCACTGGCCGATAGTCGATGCGAATTAGGATCAAGTAAAACATTTGCTTGGATACATGGTGAATGTGTCTGCTCAGCCATTCTCTGCTCCAGCTCTAGATCCAATCTCCCCATGTACACATCCCTGCGCTCACGCATCTCGCGTGCAAGTGTTGGCCCCTTGAGAAATGGCAAGTAACGAAGTAGTGGAACATAATCTTGTAAATTGGAAGTTGTGCTACGGAACCGTGATACTTGCTCTTCCACCTCGGTAATCTCTTCAAAAATCGGATCACGCAAACGGTCAATCCGTGTTCCCCAGTTCAGTGTCAGACTCAAGTTCAAGCTCAATCTTTGAATCAGCGGTTGAGGATCAACTGCAGATATACCTCCATTACCACTAACATATGCTTCACGCACAAACTCGCGTGTCTCACGGTCGAGATGCATCACATAACTCTGGACGGCTGGTCGGTTGAGCGCGCTGGCGGCAGTCTTGCGCCGGCGCTTGAGCGACTCATCAAATGGCGACGTTCCAATCGTGAATCCAGCTGTGCTTGATACAACCTAAATAGAAAAATATTTTATCAGCCAAAATGATCGCAATTCGCACTCAAACAATCAACAACTCACTTTGTGGAAAGTGTAGAACATGGGACGAGAAGAAGTTGCATTTGAATGAGAAACAAAGACTTTGTGTGCCGCAGCCGCGGTGTTGACAACAAGTACCGGAACATTGCCCAGTTGAATTTGAATTATTGAACCATATTTCTTAGACCAGTCGGCGTAGCATGCAGACGCGTTTCCAAGGACTTGTGGGATGTTGCCAAACATGGGAAGACCGAGAGGACCATGAAATCCTGGCACGCGAGCAAGCGCCCGAGCAACCTCATTAGCTAGCACCAAAAACACGAAGAGTTGAACGACTGCTAATATTATAGCGGCAATATAGTGACTTTCAGCAACCGAATAAGCTTGACGTCCGAGGATCTGAGCATATTCCACTGTAAAAATATTCATTGGTGAGTACGATGGGACTGTCACACCGAGACGGATGGAATTTGGATGTTGTGACCTGACTGCCTCAGTAATCTGAAATTGTACGTAGAATTCGCAATCGAGGGATGTAGTTCATTTGATACAAAAGTCATATATTTCTGGATCGTTGGATCAAATAATTAAATAGACAAGAAGAAACGGACTGGGTTGGCGTGGAATTGGGAAAACCACGCGTGGGCCATACTGTAAGTGCATATGTGCACATGTGCACATGTGACGTCAAGAAGATCGGGTTAGGGGTCGAAAAACGGACTGGATTGGCGTAGGATTGGGAAAATGAAAACTCACTTGACATCTTCTACACTATAATCACTTTGCTAAAGTATTTTGTACGATACCTACATCAGCAGCACAAAGCAAATTATATTAATTTATTATATTCAGCATCTATTACGCATTGCTATGATTCATCAGCCAAACGCGGTCTACCAACGCGACTCTACTAATACAACGAAATACATCTTCAGTTCCACTTTACATGCGCAAATATCAAGAAATACAGTGGCAAAACTCCAAATAGGTACCCAAGCTATCATTAAAACAAATTTTCAATAAGTGCAAATAACTCTCCATCGAGTGTAAGTTCATCGTGCGACACGGCCGGGATTGTAGAAAGATTCGAGAACGGAAACGCCGGGCTGTTAGGGTCAGTGGTGTACGAACTTTGCCGACGGGTACCTGGCCTCTGTGTCCCTGTTACAGGCATACCTGCCATTCCTGCTCTCATATCGGCGGTCATACTTGCGCGGTGCTGTCCATTGGCAATTACTTGCGCTGACAGCTGTTGAGCAAGCTCAGGATACGCCACGCTGGTCGAATATAATTGTGGAGGAGGAGCACCTGGTGCAAGTGGTGTGACATAGTATCCAGTCCTTGTGGTCACTGGAGAAGCATATGGCATTGGCATTGGCATAGACGACGCCGGAACATCGGAGACTTCGGAACCCATTGACGTCTGCGTTGCCATATCCGGGATGTGACCTGACCTAAGATGTTGTGTCTGCGCGGACCCTGGATCTAGTGAGGCAGAACTTTGCTCTGGCTTGACTTGTGCTGCCGAATCGTCAATGCCTCCGCCGACTTCAGTAAGAAATCTTGAAATCTCTTCTGACAAGACAATACCATCCACAATTGAGGCCGCGGGTGATATTTGAACCGATCCAAACATACCACTTCCACTGCTGTCAGATACTGAATCTGGAGTAGCACCATCAAATTCTGACGAAGCGAGATTCGATTCACTTTGAGTAATTGCTGCATGACCATCTTCTTGAGCACCGTCATGACCAGCGTCTTCGTAGTCTGGAGTCATTTGTCTAGGAGCCGTATCAAGTGTCGGAACAAGAGCGCGCTCAGGTCTATTTGTATCGGCTCGAGACATCTTCGAATTACCATTATCTGCCAGATTCTCCGCTGCGGCTGCAGCATGCATACTTTCAATCGCACGTAGACGACGAACAGTAGCTAGCAATCGACGACTGACACTTGACGCATTTGGTAATAGCTTGACTAAATCTAATGCCAATTCGAGTTCTGGCCTGCAAAGTGATGAGAATGTGTTTGGCGCGTGTATGATTGCACTAAATAGCACACCCAAAGACGAGACCAAAAAGTAGTTGTAATGTAATTGACAACTTCTGTAAAACTCGGTTGATGAATTAAGACGGTGAAGTTCTGTGATTGTCGCCAAAGCTGCATTCACAGCACGCATTGCATATGCAACATTTGCCGAAATGACAGCGGTTGAAAATAAGACTGGACGATAGATGTGCATGATCATGAGGTTGTAACGGAGATACAAGATGACTTGCAGTTTTCGAGAAAGCGGTGGTAATTGTATATATTCGGGACTGGTTGGTAAATGTTCACGGAGCTCAGGCGGAAGTGAATTGAACCATCGTGAAACCAGAAAATCTAAAAACTCAATCTGATTGGCATCGATTCGGATCTGTGTTGGTGGATTGAACTGTGTAACAAATGCCAGCATTTTGCCAACAATCCTGCTGTACTCAACCATTGCTCGAAGATAGTGTATACGCACGCGGCGGTCGTCGTCGCCTTGCACTTTCGTTTCGCGACCGGATGGCGGTAAACGCGGTAGTAGTTGAGTGACATCGACATCGTGGAGAACGTACGGTCGGTTTGTAGATAGTGATAGTCGACGATCGACAACGTACAGAGACCAGAACAGACCTCGGGCGCGCTCTTGCTGCTCTGGATTAGGTAGACGCGCTGCCGTCTTTTCGGCATTGTGAAGTCCAAGTTCAGTACTCAGAACTGCAGCATAGCAGATTGTTCGGGCAGCTAGTGACTCTTGGCCAATATGGAACTGATATTTGTGAATCAAAAGTGTGCAGACGAGCATGTACATGTCGACAGAAGCAGACGCCATTATGAGGGGTTCGGTGACTGCCAGAACCTCCTCGTACAGTCTGCGACCTTCAGAAAGATGAGTTACGGTGATGGCCGACGCAATTGCAAGCACCAGTTTGATAATGCACAAGTCATTTGCGTGATTTGATGTAGGAGTGACCTTGCCGGTCATGAATCGCTTCCTGAAGCCCTCGTACTTCCTGTCCAGCTCGTTGACGTCGAAAATGGGGTACATGCAGTTAATCTCGGTTTCGTAGATAATGATGAATGTCTTTGCGGTTTCGTAGTCGAGATACAGAAACAGCTCGGGTTGCTGCGTCTGGAGTCGCGGAGGAATCTGGGGCTCGCGCGGAAGGTGATGGTACCGCTCGGGATCGGTGCGACCGGATTGGAAGCCCGGAGGCGCAAGCAGCGGAGCAAGTGAAGGTGTCGCAGGAGAAGGCGGCAGCGAGGTCATGACTGGCGATTGAAGCGACGGTGGCGGCAGGGAAGTTGTCTGGAGACGCGGCAATCCGTCAAACGGGAGCTGAGGGGGGAATTGACCTTGTTGACGAAGTGCCGGATCGATGTGGTGGGTGTTGACGCGGGGAGTCGCCAGCAGCGGCGCGTTCTGAGCAGTGTTCTGAGCAGCAGCGCCGCCGGTCTGGTCCTGCGACTCGCGAGTGCCGCGCATTCGGCGTGCGAGAACCCTTCGCACATGCGACTCGTCGTGTGGTCGATACACGCAGTCGAGACCGAGTTTGGCGCATCGCTCGCAGCGCTGTTGGCCGTTGCACTGAGGCAAGAGTTAGTGAGTGCGCCGGAGAGAAAGAGCGGCGACCAGCAAAACATACCTTGATCTTGCGCCGGATACAGCCCTCGCTATGGAATAATTAGCAGGACGCTCGTTTCAAACAAGAGAGAAGACGCAGACATACCATGCAATGGAGACGTATTTCGACCGCTTGCGCGCCGAGCCGCCGTCGTCGGAGCCGTCGCCCACGGCGTCCGACGAGTCCATGGAAGGGGTGGGCGCGGGGGAGCTGAAGCAGACGGAGCTGGTGCGAGCAGGGCCTGGCGAGCGGTTGCCGAAAGCGGACTGGTGATCCTGTAGCAGTCGAGGGGGATTTTGGCGGAGCAGTTCTTTTGTTCTGGTGCCCAGGCTAGCAAAAGCTGGGAGTTTTCTCGTGCGATGTCGACCGTGGCGCAGAAACAGCCAAACAAGGGCGCGGCTCGATGCGGTTAGCGCGGAAGACACAGCGACCGGCACAAAGGCCTTATTCCGCGCACACCTACTGCAGGTTGGTTTTTACAGTAATTCACTGGTCTGCAATTCTTATGATTAGATTATCTTTCAACTGACTTATTACAATTACTGACTCTACCACAAACAGAAAGCACAAATTAGATCATTTTGATTACGACATGGTGTACGTCTCCAGGTAGTGTGGTGCGTTGATGATGATGCCACAGATACAGCCCGAGATGATGCCGGCGCAGGGGAGAGTGAGAATCCAGCTGAGATAGCACCAGGTGACCATGCGGTAGTTGATGGCGCGCAAGTCGTTGTTGCAGAGACCGACAAAGATGGTGGCACCGACAATGCACTGAGTGGTGGAAATGGGAATACCGAGCTTGGTTGCGAAGATGACGGTGATGGCTGCACCCAGTTCCATCGAGAATCCGCGCGACGGTGAGTGGAGCGTGAGACGGTTACCCAGGTTGCGCATGATGTTGTATCCATATGTCCACAGACCGACAACTAAACCGGCTCCACCAAAGGCGAGAATCCAGACGGGAACTTGAGAAGACGAGCGGATAGCATTGGTGCTCCAGACCATGTACACGGTAGTGAAGGGACCAACGGCGTTAGCAACATCATTGGATCCGTGAGCAAACGAGGCTGTACCTGCAGTAAGAGCTTGGAGGAATGAGTATAGATGCTCAACTTTATTGTCATAGTGTGGAACATTCTTGTTGCGGCGTGAGCTATCTCCAGCAAGGAAACCGCCGTTGCCAGACTGTTGATGAGAAATGACATCTTGACGAAGACCACGAGTTATGTACCAACTGAAACGAGCAATGACTCCGCGAGGATGATACCATCTAGCTGCCAGACCTTTCTTCTCAGCCTCGGCGAGTCGGGAGAAAAAGCCGTCAGATTCAGGAGCAGTGTCAACCGCATGGGCAGCAGCCTCGAAGTCAGTCGAAGGAGAAGTACCGACTACATCAATGTCCTTCTCACTCTTGAGTGTGACATCTGGAGCAGCATCAGAGTCAGAGTGCTTGCTGTCGTAGTGACCTTCGTAGTAATCGCGGACAACTTTGACACCAGCAGGGGCAGGAGGAACAGGACCCCGGCTCCAGAGAGTAGGGCCAATGAAGATGTGGTACCAGCGCATGGTCCAGTCCTCTTGAATGATGCGACGGCGCAGGTAAGGCAGAAAGAAGCCAATGTAGATGACAAGAACAACACCCACGGTGCCCAAGACAGCAGCGGCAATTTTTGGCGGAGCCAGGTTGGAAATGTGCAGATTGGGGGCACCGCGCCAGACAATGACAAGGGCGAGCACGGCAGCAGTGAAGCAGTAGTAGACTGGTAGGAGCCAGAATGCGTTGCGCAAAGCCTTGTCGCCACGCTCAAGAACGCAGTACTTGGTCACAAGGAACAAAATTGCAGCAAAGATGCCTGAGATGGCGGGAGCAATGAACCACGAGGCAACAATCTGCGAGAAGCCCGACCAGCCCCAGACGATGCCGCGATTGCCAAAGCAGGCGATGCCCGAGCCAATAAGAGCACCGACAATGGAGTGGGTACTTGACACGGGAGCGCCAATCTTGGTGGCGATAGTGAGCCAGATGGAGGAACCGACGACGGCGCAGACCATGGCCAGCATGAGGGTAGCCGGCGCATCTTCGAAGAGGGACACACTCACTGCGGAGGCACATGTTAACAGGGAGGTCACGAGTGAAAGATTCAGACGAAGAGACACGAACAGATGTGGTTGCGAATGGTGTCGGCGACACGGGAACCAAGCAGAACCGCACCGAGAAACTCGCAGAAGATGGCGATGACCATGGCCTGGGGGTAGGTGAGCGAGCGCGAGGAAACAGAAGTGGCGAACGAGTTGGCGACATCGTTGGCGCCAATGTTCCAGGCGTCAAGAAAGGCGAAGATGACGCCGATGGCGAAGACATAGTCGAACTGGTGGAGAGCCATGGCGAATGGACGGTCAAGACAGCGCGGTGGATGAAGTCAGACGGGGACAAGCAGCAGATAAGCAGCAGTGCCGAGCACGCCGAGGCAGGCCAGCGGGAGCCCCGGACTTTATACCGTAGGTGCTCGCCGCCAGTCGCAGACCGCTGCTGACGGTCGCGAGAGGGCTCGGCGGACGAGTGGGGTATGGATGGATATCTGGACCTGCGCGCAACTCGCAGTCCGCAGGCATTCGGTGCAGGCACGTCTGCACGTGCTGGCGGCCATTGGCAGACGGCCAGGCACGGGGTTCTGCTAAAAGACCGCCAAGGCATGCCAAGGGCCTAGCGAGGTCGCGGACGGCGGCCCAGCGGTTCCAGCTGATTGCAGGGGGGAGGAACAGCATCTGGGAACTTCGAGATGGCCCGCGACGGCGGTGTGGCGCTGTGTGGCGCAGATCTGCGGCGGTGCGATGGAGATGGCCGTCAGCGCGACATAACACAGCTATGCTATACTATACACAGCTACACTGCAGACCGCAGAGCTTAATTACAGTAGTTGCTGACCGCAGAGAAGACCGCCAGTTCCGGCCCGCCAAAGGGGAGCCCTGAGCCGCTGGGCCGGCGCCGGAAACCCATGAAGATGAGCAGCCGGCGTCAGGACCCTAAGGGGCCTGAACCGCGGAGACCACGGGCACGCGCTGGCGCTGTGATTGGATGCTACTGTAGCAACACCAGGCCTTGGCAGCCAGCCACAGGCGGATAGATCTGCTGTGCCGTAGCTGGAAGAAAAGTGGCCTATGTAGTGCTGTGGTCATAATGCAGAGTTGGTATACTGTGTATAGTATACAGATTAAGACTATCACTATCCCAGTGTGGTATTACGTATAGGGAAGTGTCAGCTGATATACATTACAAGACGGAGTCGGCAGTCGGAGAACACAAACGTGCTAAAGTACAGACGCACATAAAGAGTACAGTTAACTTACAAGTCATGATGCACTCATTCACTTGTAGTTATTAGTTTATTACTGTAGCAGATATTATACAAAGAAACAAAAAACGTCAATGTAATGATGCTCGCACCCGTCCCTAAACAGTGGCCGTCTGATATTGCGATATCTCCACTAGATTGCCAAAATGTCCAAAATGCCCAAAATGTACCAAAACAGCAACCTTCCATCGCACACTCGTCCTTCTATCGTTCGCTCACTCGGCGCCCAAGTACTTGTAGGCCTGGCCTGCGCGCGCTCGCGGCGAGTTGACCCGGCGCACGACCAAGTACGATGTGAATCCAATCACCGCCGCCAGCGTGAATCCCAGAAGCGTGAAAAAAAGCCAGTGCAGTCCGAGCATCTTGATCCACTTGGCGTCATCCTCGTGCCAGCTCGAGCCGTGCAAGTCGTTGAAGTAGGCCGCACCGGGCTCAGCTGGCTTCAGAATCCACAGCTGCTCGGCCGCGTTGACCGCCCACCGCTTGTGCTGCTTCCAGAGCACCGAGAGAAACAGCGGACCGGTCGAGTACATGACCGTAATATATGGAACGCCCCAGTTGAAGTTGTAATTCTTGAGCTCGAGCATCACGCGCATGTAGAACGGGTGGCGCGCCGTCGAGCCCATGACCGAGTTCGAGATGCCGGTGGGGTCGGCTTTGCGCACCCAGGCGGGATATTGCAGCAGCGGGTCCAGCCGCGACACGCAGCCCTCATCCAAGTCGATGTAGATTCCGCCAAAGTGGTGCAGCACAAAGTACCGAATCGCGTCGGCGCGCATAATCGGGAAAGGGTACGAGTCGTAGGTGTCGAGGAACCACGGATACTCGGTTGCGATGAAGTCGTGTGCTGAGGCGTCGGTCCAGAGCTAAACAAGAAAACAAGACTGTGTTAATATCAAGCTACTTTGCACTTTGTAAAAAAACGAAGTCAGCCTACCTTGAACTCCCAGTCCGGGTGTAGGCCGGTACACGTCTCACGCGCAGGCAGCCACTGCTCGGGGATCGTCTCGTTCTTCCACGTCTGGTGGATGATTTTCGGAATGAGGGTAGGCAGTCTGGTGGTGTAGTTTCCAGTCTCCTTATCCAGTTCAGGCACCTCGAAGTCGATGGCGTTGTCGGTCGCGGGGTCGAACAGCAGCGTGATGTAGTCGAACGTGATGACTACTCCGACGACGACAATCAGACCCAGCACGATGAGCGGGATAGCAAACGGCCGGCGCAAAGTTCGCAGCGACATCTTGTTCCTAAAGGTCTTCCAAAAATCCAAAAAATATAGCGTCCAAAAGTCCAAAACTGCAAACAACAGGCCCTAAAGGCTCAAAACAGACTGCACAAGGTCCAAAAAGATAAGAGCCCTCAGCTATCTAAGCCGCAAAAGCCAGACACAACAACACCGAAACAAATCGAGAACAGCAGCAGCTAACAACGGCAGAGAGGCAAACAACCTTGGACAAGACGTAGAGAAACAACAAACACGGCGAGCGCGAGACCGCAAAACGCTGGCATCCAGGCCTTGAGGATGACGCGTCTGATAGGCCTTCGAGGTGGTCGCAACCGCCTGCTGCTCCGCCCTCTGCCCTAACCCGCTCGCCACGCCGCCACTGCACGTGACCAGTCATGTGACTGGTATCTTGTCAGCGAAGCTAAGGGTTGAAAACTACAACTCCAATTACAGTACAGTAGAACGCATTCCATTTCTTGTTACATGACAACTACATACTGTAACTATGGTCAACACATCACTTCATGTTCGCACTCTCGCTCAATATCTTCGTTAATGTCGTCCGCTCAATGCAGTTCTTGAACTTGAACGCACTCGCCAGCTCGTCCAGCTCCTCGAACGTCTTGTCCTTGAAGTAACTCGCATACTCCCACACCAGAATCTCGCTCACGACCATCTCACGCAGCGCACGATGCGCGTAGCGACGCATGCCCCAGTGATGCGGGTACTGAATATACTGCAAGTCCTCAGGCACCTCATTTTCCAAGTACTGCATCAGGGGCTCATAAATGTCCTTCACCTGCGAATCGTCACGCGCCCATCGATCGAGACCCATGCGCTTCTTCTTGGCTAAGTATGGCTGCAACAGCTTCATGTATGCTCCCGATGGATTAGTTGTCATCAGTCCTTGCATTCCAATGTCCTTGTACGTCCAGATGGACCATCCGATTTTGGCCGTGTCATAGATATTGAGCTGCTGACGCAGGAGGCTGTATCGCGACTCGTTGATTGACTTGACGTCGACCTCTGCAGGACTCGAGCCCTCAGTGGCATACACCGGACCGAACTCGCCATTCCAAATGGGCAACTGGAACTTGTCCATGAACTCAATCTTCTCGTCATACTGCTTCTGCAGAGTGTCATCCTGCTCAGCAGTGCCGACATATTCCTGAGTCAAGGGAAAGCCCATGGTGGAGTAGTCGTGGATGGCGTACACGGAGTTGGGAAGCACATGGTCAAAGGCCGAGAAGTCCATGGAGTAGGTGTTGCCGTCAAGGAAGAGAATGTGGTAAGGGTCAACGGTGCGGATGGCCTCAGCGACGCGGTCATAGAACTCGACGAGTTGAGATTGCACCTCGGCAGCCGGCTCGTTGAGTGGGTTGTAACCAGCAATCCATTTGTTGCCGACATAGTACTTGGCAAGCTCGATCCAAAGCGCAACAACGCGGTCTTGGTGGTCCTTGTACTCCCAGAACATGGCCTTGTTGACGCTGGAGTCGCAGTGCCAGCCCTGATTCTGACCACCGGGAGCGGTGTGGAGATCGATGACGACGTAGAGGCCGGCAGCAGCGCAGTGTTTGATGACGCGGTCGAGCAGACGGAAGCCTTCGGGCTTGACGACCGAGGGATTGAGGTCGTCCATGAAGTGACGGTGGTTGACCGCGACGCGGACGGTGTTGAGGCCGAGGGACTTGATGAACTGGGCGTCGGCGAGGCCGAAGTAGTAGTCGAGGAACTGCAATTGAGAGCTGTCAGCTGAGGATGCTGGGGATATCGAGAAACGTGAAGGGTAGTTTGACGCACCTTGTCAAAATAGTATTCGTACTTCTCCTTGCCCATGGTCTTGAGCATGGCCCTGCGGACCTCGTTTTCGTGGCCGGAGTAGCCGATGATGAAGTTCTCCATGTTGAGGTGGCCGCCGATTGCGCACTGCGGGGCCGGAGATGAGATGTTAGCAGGTAGGCAGACGCAATGCAGTAGTTGTTCACGTACACCCTTGAGAATGATTGGGCTGCCGGCGCCGTCGACGATCTGGCGACCGTGGACCTGGAGATAGCCGTTTGCGGAGGACATGGCGGTGATGGCAGAGCGGAGATGGCGTTGCCTTGTGCGAGCAGCTGCGGAACCTCGCGTCGCGTCGGCGAGTATTATATATATATTTAGGGGCCAGTCGCGGCCAGGCACGCCGGCTAAAGGCGGCGGAGGACGACAGGCTAAAGTCGCCCTATAGCGAGACCCTGTCGAAGCGCGATGGGTCGATCGGCGGAGTTGCGCGGCGCCGGTCCCGATCGGGCAGTTCTCTCGGTCCTGCCTGTTCAAGCGGGCCGCTGATACAGCCGCACCCCCCTGACATAATTAGACTGTGGTGGATGACTAACACTCTCGCACCCTCTGTAAGCAAATGTTAGCGTTGGGAATTCTGCACTACAGTGTGCAACTCTTCTCATATCCGAGATCAAAGACCCGATTTGCTCGCGATTTTTGAGTCAATTTATCAGTAAAAGCGGTAAAAACAGCAGTATTAGACAGCAATAAAAACATTACAGGCTTGATATTCGTATATCTGCCAAAAAAAATTGATAATTAAGCTCTTTTTAGTGACATTTTGGCATAAAATAGCAAAAATCATCATATTTTACACTTTTTTCATCATATTTGCCTATTATCTTGTGATAACTTGTATTTTTCTTATCTATTTAGGTAGTTTAGTTTATAATTATACAGAATAATGCATTTTTATTCAATTTTAAGCCCAATTTGTGGGAATATCAAGGATGTAGACTAAAGAGGTGCCTGGTTTTCTGCAGATCAGGCATTTTTTTTGGCTGTATAATTTCTGAGGCTTTTGTTCTTCAGGTTTGTTAGGAGGGGTGCAAAGTTATTACGTAAGGGGGGTGCGGCTGTATCAGCGGCCGTTCAAGCGGGGAAGAGCCGTGGACGGTGCGGCGCGCGGTCAACAAGCAGAACAGACGGCGCGCTGGACGAGGACGAAGAGGAAAACAATGGCGTTCGCGTGTTGCACGCCCAGACGCACGACGGGCGACGGCCGCGGTGAGCACTGGAACGCTGCGCGCGCTATTCAGGCAGTTTGCGCGTGTTTAGGCGCTTAGGCGGCGGCATTAGCCTGCGCCTGCACGCGGAGGCCGCTGCGTCACCGCCCGCTCGCGTGCAAAGCCCTGCAGCGCCCCTCAAAGCCCTAGGAATCCGGGGTATACCCCACACTGATCTGCGGCCGTCCAGCAGGCGCCGCTACAACGCACCGCACCACCGCGTCTCCTCTCTCGCCCCGATCAGGCTAAACACTGCGTTTCTGCCCGCCGGTCCTTGGCGGCCTCGCTTCTGCTCTGCTCGAGCGTCCGCCGCCGGGCTATTTGCGCCCGCAACGCTCACCACCTCCCCTTGCTCACATACATATATATATATATACAGTATACCAATCCACCCTTGCCGTCTCGTGCTGCTCGGTATACCGTCCACTCTCATACCACTTACAGCGCTTCTCAAGTCCTCTAGCCCGCTGTCACAACTCACAACTGCGCCTGCTGTACAGTATGGAAAAGCCCGACAGAGCCTCCGTCGCCGCATTCGCCGCCGGAGCATCCTCCCACGCCCCTGACGCCTCCGAGAACCCGCCTCCCCAGAACGAGATTCTGCGTCTCCTTGCGCTCGACAAGACACCATGGTACCAGAAGCCCAACCTGCGTTTACTCTACATTTTCCTGGTTCCCGCTGCTCTTGGTGTCGAGATGACCTCGGGTTACGACGGCAGTGTGCTCAACGGGCTCCAGGCAGTCATCCCCTGGCGCGAGTACTTTGACTATCCTGCTGGTGCCATTCTAGGCGTCATGAGCGCTGCATTCAACATCGGTGCAGTCATTGCGCTGCCAATCGTCCCCTATGCAAGCGAGCGCTTTGGTCGCAAGACCGCCATTATGATTGGCAATCTCATTCTCTGCGTCGGCGTTGCTCTTCAAACTGCTGCTGTCAACATCGTCATGTTCGTCATCGCGCGTATCATTCTAGGCGTCGGCATTCCGTTTGCTGTTACCGGTGCTTCGCAACTGATTGCCGAACTTGCCTACCCGCACGAGCGCGCCGTCATCACTGGTCTTTTTAACGAGACTTGGTACTTTGGCTCCATCGTCGCTGCTGCCGTCACACTGGGAACCTACAACATGCCGAACGACTGGAGCTGGCGTGTCCCTTCGCTTCTTCAAATCTTTCCTGCCTTCTTGTCGATGGTCTTCCTATTCTTTGTTCCCGAGAGTCCTCGTTATCTCATTTCTAGAGATAGACTTGAAGAAGCATTAAAGATTCTCATCAAATTTCACGGTGAAGGCGATCCAGAAAGTCCATTTGTCAAAGCTGAATTCGAAGAAGTCTGCGTCACCATTCGCCAGGAGATGGAGAATTCCAAGCACCGCTGGGCTGAACTTGCCAGGACTCGCGGAAATCGCCACCGTGTTGCCATTGCCATGTGCGTCGGTCTCTTCTCGCAGTGGTCCGGAAACAATCTCGTCTCCTACTATCTCTCTCGCGTCCTCATTACTGTCGGTATCACCGATGTTCAGGACCAGCAGAGTAAGTTATTCTTTAAAGCAGCCTTTACGCATCTTTGTACTAATTTATCTCAGTTATCAACCTCGCTCTGCAAACTTGGAACTTTCTTACCGGTATCAATGGTGCGTTCTGGACAAGCCGTGTTCGTCGCCGCGTCCAGTATCTCACTTCCTTTATTCTCATGATTGTTCTCTACGTCGCATGGACAATTGCGTCTGCAAACTTCTCTCAAACTGGCAACGAAGCTGCCGCTCGCACTGTCGTTGCATTCATCTTCTTGTACTACAGTGCTTACAATTACATGATGCCTTTAACTTACATTTATATCACTGAAGTCTTTCCATTCGCAATTCGCGCCAAAGGTATTTCAATCACTCAGCTTTTCAGTCGTGCTGGAACTGCTTTCAGTCAATTTGTCAACCCCATCGGACTCGATGCTCTCAACTGGAAATTCTACATTATTTACGACGTTTGGCTTGCTGTCGAGACAACCGTAATCTACTTTCTATACCCCGAAACCAAAGGTCCAACTCTGGAAGAACTCACCTACCTCTTCGAAGGAGGTGCTCCACCCACTGAAGGAGTCGCTGAAAAAGGGGAACTTGGTGTTCATGTTGAATATGTAAAGACTGACAAGGATTAATGTAACTTTCTTTTTATTATCTTAATGTTATTTTCGGTGCGTGTATATTTAACTAATCCCAGTGTATTAAAATTAAAATCATTCCTACATACTGTATCTTTAAAAACAAACAAACAAACAAACATAAACAACCTAATGAAATTGTCCTGGAAGTAAACCAAATCCACTTTCTGGAATAGGAAACAACCCTTGTGATCTGGCGTAGTCGACTCCCGAAGAAGCAATCGAGTTTCCCCACCAGTGTAAACTCGTCTGAGTGTACTGAAGTGAGAAGAAGATGACAACGCCTGAAAACGCAACACCTGCTGTGAGACCTGACGCAAGTAAATAATTGTATTTTGTCCACCATGCTGTATATCTTCTACGGACGTAGAACATGAATGCTGTGGCAACATAAAATCCGCCAATATAGTACGAATAGTTGTTGGTGATACCCCAGAATGAAACTCCACTCCACAACAAAGCAGGATGAATACCCTTCATTTTCATTGGATATTTCAGCTTCAAAAGACCAAACGGAATAGCTGAGACTGGTCCAATCCAAAATGCGTACTTCATATAAGGATAGAGTGTCGAAAGAACACGCTCGGGATTGATGACTCCGAACATGATTGCGTCCGAGTAAACTGATCTTGGAAACTGGCAAACAAAGCGATCAGGCTGCGTCGGAGAACAGAAGTCAGAAACAGACGAGAACAGGGCTTCCACCGCACCGATCGTGGCAAAAGTTTGAATAAGGGTGGCCAATAACTGAGCTCTGAATGTCGCTCTCTGCGGTAATTTTGCATAATGCGCCATTTTTTGATCACTGATGAAGGTCTCGGCCTGTTCGTCAACATTGAAACCCCACATACGGACCATCATGTTGGTAACTGCGTTGCCAGGGTCCATATAACCAGCAAGAATAACCGAGAAAGCTCCAAAACCCATTGCGTAACCAGTCATTGAGTAAATGATGACGGTAGGAATGTACATGCCGACATTGAAAAGGAAGATGCAGATGACGGTCCATACAGGAGTTGTAGTGGGCCATGCAACAAGAGTAATGATAGCTATCGCACCAGCAATAAGAAAAATGGCAAGGAACCACCAGTCAGGAACCTCGGGGTATCGGCTCATCATGCGAGAGTGTGGGTCGCTGAAATCCTGAAGTGAACCTCTCATGGGATGGCGGATCGCGCCCCAGAAATGCTTCATGGTCTTTTTTAATAACTTGTACTCAGTGATGAAAATGTACACAAAAGCGCAAGTGTAAACACCCCACAAGCCACCAGTTCCAATTAGATGACCAGCAGTCATGTATGGAACCGAGTACTCGAGATACTTCTCTTGATCAAAGTGACCGTTGGTCAAGATACGTGAAAGATTATAGGTGGCTCCAGTACGATCATAGATAGTGTTGGCATTTGGTGGAAGATAGCCAACGTATCTGTGATTGTTCCAGTATAAGCCAATAAGAACCAATCCACCAGTAATAACACCGATAAATCTGTTGATGAATGCAAAATAAGGTACAACAAGAACTGTTGCATAATTGATGACAGCCCAGTCAAAAGTAGGAATTGGATTAATACCCATACCCAAATATGATCCAGTAATAAGAGCGAGTTTAAGATTGTTTGGTGCGATCCAAGTCATCCAGTTGAACAGACTGAGAGCTTGGAACAAGAAACTTGGAATGAAGAAGTAAATGAATGATATGACAAAAGTGATGAAAAAGAACTTTTCACGACCAATCTTCCATCCGTTGACTACAGTCTTGGTCTCCTTGAGTAAAAGTGCCCGGTTAAGAGCCAAAGCGGGAAGGACAGTAGGAAACATGGTCTTGACAGGATAGATGACAAGCTTGCGCGCGATACCTGCTAAACCATACCCGAAAAAAAGCGAGGCAGCATTGAGCAATAGGACGAAACCGAAATCGACCCATTCTAAATGGAAGAACCTCTGGTGCCTCATAGCTACAGTGAAAGAGGCGAAATTTGACATCTGTGAGCCCACATTGATCATAATTGTACCCAATGTTTGTTCCTTATAACTCCACGGACCAGGATTGAGTGAATAGCGAGTACCGCGGAGCGAAAAACCCCAGTCGGGGAGTAGTAGTTGACAGAGTTTTCCGGACGGAAAGAGGAACAGTTGCAAAACAGTTGCTGCAAGATTGAGACGTGGTTGGCGCTCGTAGAAGAACTGGTTGACAAAGCCACCAATTGCAACCCAAATAGATCCAAGAAGATATGCACGAAGTGTCTCGATTGGCTGTTCGGTATCGTCGAAAGGATCGGTGACGGCTCGCACTTCGGGATAAGGAGAATGGAAGTGGATAACTGATGCTTCAAGTCGCGCGTCAAGTTCGTAGGACTCGAGGTCCGCACCATACTTCTCGGGGCCGTCGAGAATGAGCTCAATCTTGCTGAGAGTATCTGAAGGAAAATTGGCGTCATCGTAATGCTCCTCGCGTGCCGCTTGAAGGATCGCAAGAGCCTCGTCCAAACTCATCTCGAGCACCCGCTCGCACAAAAAAGCGGCACCAGCATCTGCAAGCGGATCCTGATCGACGTTGTTGTCGGCCTTGTTGAGAATGCGAATGCGCTGAACAATCTTCTCGCGCTCAATATCAACATCGACGCTTCTCTCCTCCTGCACATAGATGTCCGCCGCGGTCTTCTTTTCCTCGAAATCAGGATCCATCTGCAAAAAGTTGTTAGACTGTGTGCCAGATGAAGATTAGCAATGAAGCTGGCGTACTTTGAATGTGCTCACCAAGCTGAGTCCGATAATGGAAGATGGCAGCTCCTATAGACACGACGGTCGACGACGAAAGATGCAACGAGATGCAGACGAGAGCAGGAAGACGACAGTAGCAGTCGCAGCGACGACGCGGCAGTGGGGAAGGTCGGCTGAATAAGTAGTAGTCCAGAGGCCGAGAAAGCAGAGTCCTTGATGCAGAGTCTCTTATCAAGGACTCTGGCATACTCTGCTATCAAAGCCTCTGGCTGGCACCGCGCATGCCAAACCGTACATGTTATCTGAGATCGACGTTAGCATCAGTCGTAATCATTTAAGAGTTGCAATGCAAGTCCACCAGACGCGGCGTCTGTGAGAGACCACGAGCCAGGTCTCGGACACGCACGGTCGTCGGTCGCACCGTCGCACGGATTACTGGCGTTTCACTGTTGTCGGTTGAGCAACGAAGCCAAATGCCGACCATCTTTCTTGATCGTTCTGGTCGTCGGCCTCAGCAGTTACTGGACCACCCCAACCCGCGGCAGATCACGGTCGCTCAGACGGTCACTGGCCGCGGAAAGGCCGTGCAAAGAGCTCGGCCACGCTCGGGAGCCAGTTAGAGCCTTCGCCATCGCCAGTGCGCAAGAATTGAAGACCGAGCGGCGCAGGCACACTGGCACAGGCGCTGCTGCTTTTTATTCGGTGTGGGTACACGCGAGAGAGCCAGGGCGAAGGCCCTATCGTAGACAGGCCATTACAGTGCTCGATCGGGCATTGTTATTGACTTAACAAAGAAGGCATCTGCACCGTACTGACTCTCCGCAGCCTTCAAAGTCCTTTACGTCCCGTATAAAGCGACCGAGTCATCGGTGATCCATATCGTCCTTGGTCGTGGCGGAGCTCCCTGTCGGCTAACCATTACATTCTGGCATTCTGCTGCGGATGAGGCGGGCGCGCACTGGCCACGCGCCCTCGCCGATAAACAGATATCAGTCCAGCTATATCCGTGATTATCGGCGTCTTATGAGGTGATCGATCTCTTAATTTCACCAGCCCGCGGGTCAAGCTTGACTCCTGCGTGGCTGATTCCGCTCCTCCTCAGAGTGGCCGAGGCAAGTGACTGAGGCTGGCCGGACGACGCGACTGGCTCCGCGGAGCGCATATGATTACTGACTTCATGGGCTGTCCAGCTGCTTCGTTTCCGGCCTCATCAGCACGTCCGGACTGAAATTTGACAATTGGCGGAGACCTTGCCAGGCCTGCTGATAGCGTCTCGTGCTTGGCTGGCACTAACGGTACAGTGATTGCCCAGATGGAAAAGCTTCCGGGGAAAGGCTTATATCGAATTGTCCAGCTATCTCGCCAAGCACGCCAGCTCATAATGCTGGTACGTACAGTATATAAGTCTGTATACGACAAGTGTTAAGGCTTACGTACCCACTTTTAATTACCTTACTCTTTTCTCTTTTCTCTTCCGGCTCCGGCGAAGCTTCACCGGCAATGCTTCCGTTCTGTCAACATTGCGGGATGAACCTGGACCATGTGGGGACGGGCCAAGGATTTGAAATTTGAAGCTGAAATTGAAACTGTGCCTGTGTCCTACAATTGTACAGTCCCAAGATCTTCCTCGCTCATCATTGGTCTGACGCTACAGTACTGTAGTATCGGCCAGCCGTCCAGATTGGAGTGCTGAAAAAATGCTCTCTTGTTGCAGTCAAGCAAATTGATCGTCCATATATTTATCCAATGTTTATACAGCGTACTGCAGTACATACTGCATTCGAAGAGCTCCTTGATTAGTCCACGTGACCGCTTCGAATGTCACGATCGCGGAAAGCAAAAAATGTAGAGCCTCAGTATAATGTTCCAGCGAGTCACACGTCTTTCCCTTCACCACGTCCGCTTCTGGGTACAAGCGAAGGTAAATTCTTTGTTGAATGTTCTTGCAAAAAGTTTGCGTGAAGATTTTTCAGTTTATTGACAGATGGGAGTCATGCGTCACGCAGATCGCCATCCTCCACTAGCTGCTTCAAGTGAATAAGGTACGATAACTTGACTGTGCACATGCATCACCAAGTGTTCAGATTAGAGCGCCACTTTAGTTAAGCTTCTGCATTAGAACACAACTTGTCTAAGTCATGGGAGTCCTCAAGTTATTCGTCAGATTTATGATCTAACATATGTGTCCATTGTTGACCTTGCTTGTTTGTTTCAAGTGCCGTCTCCAATCCCGCTGGCCCATGGTAATTTATCACTCTCCAGTCTTCATCAACGAGTGAAGTTTATTCAATTTTTATAGTACATCCTGCACGTTTTTATTACAGTTCACTGACTTTCTCACCTTCAGAACGATAGATATTATTGTGAAATGGGAGAGAGAGAGAGAGAGGAAAGAGAGGATCTGATTTAGCGTATTATAGCTTTGTGCTAACTGGGATTGCATGTTTTTATATACGCGTTCAATATTCGCACTAATATAATCAAGGAGTGACAATAATTATGATAAGTTTTTTAATGGCTGTTGTTGTACTCCAGATTTCAGATATGAAATAAAATCTACAATTCCACTTTTGGAATCAGCTTCATGAGCACATTTTAAAATGTTAAATCGACGATAAGAATTATTGCTCTTAAGTGCAAGAAGAATATATGCCACAATATGCCTCATTTATACTTACTGGTCGTTCGAAAAACAAGCAAGATATTGTTATCTCACTCGATCGATTTTGATTTGTGCTGTGCTGCGCCAATGCGTGACTCAAAAATCGACTTTCATGTTATGAATATTGCATAGACAAGACTTTCACAGATTACAGTATTACATGGCGAATAGTGATCATCGGAATGCAGCCTTGCAGATCACTGAAAGCATTACCACAAAACAATCACTTTAACCAGGTCCGTAATTGAACCAGTATGCTGCAATTTTTTGTGCGAATGAAATCCTCATATGGCGATGTAAGTAGCAGGGACTCAGGTAGTTATGGATAGTATAAGATATAATGTTATAGTATATGTAAGATAAATGTATTATTACAACAAAGGCATCATTTCTGTTATCCCCTGTATCCCAGATATACAAGAGAGGATACGATAAGTGCCTACATACTATGTATACATATTCCGTATGTAGATTAGAAAAAAGTAAAGCTGTGAAATATAAAGTAGTAGATAGATAGATGTCCACAGCAATGTCCCAACTCCCAATGTGGCTTGAATTTACAGTATGTGCAAAGGACAATGCATTTTCAAAGCAGTGGACGTTGACTGACGAGAACGCTGAACGCACTTAACTAACCGCTCACAAGCTGGTACTCCTTTTCCAGTTCTCCGATGCCAAGCGCCGTCGTCGTCGCAGCATTATTAACCGACTCCGCTGTACGTCTCCACACAGTCGCATCTGGCGATAAGTCCACACATACTGCAAACCACAGACGAGCAACTAGCAAAGCAAGAATATCGACGCCCAGTTTCGACCTGTCTGGCAAGTGGAAATCGGCAGAGCGGATGGGAAGAACACATGCGCTATCCTGCCCTCCACCTCGACAATGCCACAATGAGACCAGAAACGCAGCTGGAGATATCACACGGTCGCACAAATGAAGGCACCGGAACCTAGCGCTCGACCGAGTGAACAAAATGCATCTTGGCTTGAGACAAGGCCGCGGGTGTCGAGCCTGTTTGGACAATGGCGGTCAAGCAAGGCTAGAACGGGGTAGCGTGAGGGCCGAAACGGGCCCAAACCCGCAACCCCCATGACGGAAAAATGCGGGGCCCCACAGTCACAGTCTTTCTAGTTTTCGCGTTCTGGCAGGCCGTCACCGCGTCGGCACTGTTCGCGGAGAACTTGTCCAGTTCTTCTCCGCATCCGGTGCGCTTGCCGGGCCGCAGAATATGTAGATCATTTCTGCGTCGTGCGCGGGACGCCGTGGGATCATCGTCGGCCCGTGCCGGCGTAACAGGGCTTTGCTTCGTGTAACCCCCAACGCCGTCTATATATTACCTCCCCGCATCCCCCTGAAATCAGCGAATTAGTGCGCTTGGTCAGTTCTCGTCGTCATCAGCGCCGTCATCCCAGCCAGCACCAACACTGGACCGATCAACACTTCAGCACCATGGACTTTCTTGCAGATCCCGCCGACGCTAAGCAGCCGCCCGTGACTACCGCGCAGCTCCGCAATGAGCTCGTTATTGAGAACAAATGGATGATGCTGCTCCACAACCCCAAGCTCATCTTCATTGCGCTCTTTGCCTCGTGAGTGTTGCTTTATATACTGATACATTCATGTGAACCACTACTAACCTTCCTTCTCAGATTCGGTGGCTTTGAGTACGGTTTCCAGCAGGGTGTACTTGGTCAGTCCTTTGTCATGTACCGCTTCGTCGACAGCTTCCCAACCATCGCCGACTCACCTGGGGCACAGGGGTGGTTGACCTCAGTTCTTCAACTTGGCGGTATCTTGGGTTCATTGTCTGCCGGTGTCTTCAGTCAAGTCCTTTCGCGCAAGTACACCATGTTCATGGCCTGCCTCTGGGTCGTTCTCGGCAGTTACCTCTATTGCGGTGCCAGCTTCCACAAGCCCCAGCTTCTCTACGCCGGCCGGTTTTTCACCGGTATCGGCGTCGGCACCTTCAGTGGTGTTGGTCCTCTTTACAATGCCGAACTCGCTGCGCCAGAACTCCGTGGCTTCCTTATTTCTTTCTATCAGTTTGCCACTATCCTCGGTATTATGCTTTCCTTCTGGGTTGGTTATGGCAGCAACTACATTGGTGGTACCGGTGCTGGTCAATCCGATCTCGCGTGGCGTCTTCCTTCTATTATTCAGGGCATCCCAGCCTTCTGTCTTGCTCTCGGTATTTGGTGGCTACCATTCTCTCCACGGTGGCTAATCAACAAGGGTCGCGACGAGGAGGCTATCAAGACTCTCTCATACCTGCGCAAGCTGCCCGCTGATCACGAGCTTATTCAGTGCGAGTTTGCTGAGATCAAGACCGAGAGTCTGTTTGAGGCTCAAGTGTTTGCACGAAACTTTCCCGCTCTCGCCGAGAAGGAGAGCATTAATGTTTGGTACAAGGAGATTATCCAGTATTACAACATTATTCGCTCGTGGGACAACTTCAAGCGCGTTTCCACCGCTTGGTTGGTGATGTTCTTCCAGCAGTGGAGTGGCATTGATGCCATAATCTACTACGCGTCCAATGTGTTTGTTAGCCTCGGTCTTACTGGAGGTACCACATCGCTTCTTGCCACAGGTGTCACGGGTGTCGTGTTCTTCGTGAGCACTCTTCCCGCGATGGCTGTTATCGACAAGGTTGGCCGCAAACCCATGCTTCTCGTTGGTTCTGCGGTCATGCTTATTTCGATGGTGATTGCTGGTGTGATTGTCGCTAAGTTCCGTCATGACTGGGTGACTCACTCGGCTGCCGGGTGGGTTGCTGTTGCGTTCATTTGGGTCTATATCGGAGCATTTGGTGCTACATGGGGGCCAGTCTCATGGACTCTAGTTGCGGAAATTTTTCCCCTGTCGATCCGTGCCAAGGGGGCTTCCATCGGAGCGTCAAGCAACTGGGTCAACAACTTTGCGGTTGCGTTTTACGTGCCTCCGATGTTTGAGACCCTTGCGTGGGGCACCTACATTTTCTTTGCCGGCTTCCTTCTGGCTGGTATTTTCTGGGTTTACTTTGCACTTCCGGAGACCAAGGGTGCCACGCTCGAGGAGATGGACCGCGTGTTCAAAAGTCACACCGGTCATGAGGATGCTCTTTTGCTTGCAGAGATCCGCCGCAGTGTTGTCGACTCGCTGGACATGGCTGAGATGAAGAAGTCTGAGAGCCTAGCCGCGACGATGGCAGAGAAGGAGGTCGATCCTGCGGCTGCGCAAGTCGAACAGGCTTAACTAGCCAGTTATATTGCTTTGTTTACCGAAACCTATATTTTGCTTCACCTATTTGAATTTGTAGTCAGAGATGAATTTCTTTTGGGGCTGCTCTTTGCGGGGAAGGCGACGAATAAGGTTTGTGCCGTCCCCCACAAAGCCGTGAGATGTGCGGCGCACTGCGCGGACCAAAGCGCGGACTGGCGAGACAGAACGACCGCGGGTCTTTCAGTTCGCGCTGCAGAAGCGCTGCGTTTGCCGAGTGCGCTGGAGCGAGTGCCGAGAAGACGCCCGTTCGACTGGCGAGGCGGGCGCGGACACAACCAAAAATAAAACCAGGCACGCGCGCCAGCCCGCTGACACCGGCGCGTGCACAAGCCCCGCGCCCGGTGCTGCAGGCGAGAGCTGCCTGTTTGGGCGCGTACGCGGGCAAAGCTGCCGTTTCGGGCGGCGAACAGGCTCCGACAAGCGCAGTCGCGGTCGCGGTCGCACAACAGAACCGCGGACTCAGTGCTGTCCTGCCCTGTTCTGCTGCGAGAAACAAGCCCGCCGAGTACATCTAACTCGTCGCCGCCACTGTTCTCTGTTTACTTCCTCCCTCTCCGTTCTCCCCCTCCGTCCTCGCCTCTTTCTGCCGCTCCACGGCTCCTCCGCTCCTCTGCTTCACCGCCTTTCGCCTCCCTCCATGTCCCCTCCCCCTCCGCCGTCCATCGCGTCCACCATGGCTGTCACCTCTTCTGTCAACCTCGTGCCCTCGCTGCCGAACCCGTGCCTGCGCGTCACGGCCGACCACAAGATCAA
>JAJLTX010000109.1:0-29276 GCA_030568365.1 Myxozyma kluyveri
TATCCTCGGCTTACATAATCGGCTCCCCTCCTTTCATTCGGTCGCATCTCTAACAACAAAAATCGATATTGCAGGCGCCCATCAGCCTAGAATTTGAGAAAACGAGCCGCTCAAGATGCGGCTCTTAGCTATGTAGATGCCGTTTTCGGACGAGTCTTGATCAAGCTACGCCAGCCGAGCGGAGACACGGCTTTGCTCGTGGAGGCCGTGAGCGAGTGTGCAAGTGATTGCTGAACCGTTTACTCTTTTCAGTGGCTGATGTACTACACTCCGCGATGCAATTTGGCCTCTAGCGAGCAGTGGCGGCGGCAGATCAGAACTCAGAAGCAAAGCGATCGACAGAAGCGACGGAAGACAATGAAGCCGCAGCGTCAGACTGCGCTTAAATTCGGGAAATTCCCGTCGGCGAATGGCGGATTCTTTGCTTATCTGATACGTGCCGGTTGTGGTTTGTTACAGGTTAAGTGAATGTTCAAATGCAGATGCAGAGTGTGCTGCAGTCGCAGAATAGACGTCACTGCTGATTGTTTGGCGGATCGCTGATCGGTGTCTGCTCGACGTCGCCTAACCCCGGACCACAGCTCCATCAGGCAGTCACAGTGACTGCCACGATACACCGCCTTCTGCCTTCATTGCTTATTTATAGTCAGCCGCCATGTGGCCTTCTTCTGTCGTTCTCGTCGTCCCGCGATAAACGACCGTGTTGGGTTTCTCTCTGTCATAGGCTCACACCACGTTCTGCTCTCTGTCGCCGAGCACTCCTCTCCTCTACAGCTCCCCGCCACATCCAGGTTTGCTAGTCGAAGGCAACTGTTAATATATTAGTATTCTACGGATCGATTCAATAGCAGATTTGCACTTCAGTGGCAAATATCTTCGAATTAATATCTATTTTCACGTGCACGATTCTGTTCGACGCGTGCCCTTTATACATTATCAGCCATGGATATCGAAGCAGTCCGTCAGCTCGAGAACTCGAAGCGGCCACTCAAGGCGTGTCAATATCGTGTTGTAAGTTGTTCACGAAGATTATAATCCGATTATTGCTAATTTATCATAGGGACGAGTACTCGGTCAAGGATCTTACTCCATTGTGAAAGAAGCAGTGCATATGAAAACTGGACAGTATGTGGAGATTTACGCGTCGTGAGGATCCAGGGAGGGGGGCTAACTTGGTGCAGTAAATATGCTGCAAAGATCATTAGTAAAAAATTAATGTCCGGTCGAGAGAAATTTGTGAGCTATTCTATGATTTGGAGATTAGTTGAAAGTGTCATGCTAAGAAGCAATCAGGTCCGAAACGAGATTTCAGTTTTACAAAAAGTGTCGAAAGGTCATAAGAATGTGTTAACTCTCGTCGATTTCTTCGAGACGTCAAACAGTTGTATGCTACACCACCTTTTGCTTTCTAGATAAGAAGAAGATTTAACACGCGTTAATAGTATATCTTATAACAGACATGGCTTATGGTGGCGAGTTATTCGATCGTATATACAATAAAGGATCATACTATGAATCCGATGCTGCATCTTTAATACGATCGATTACTTCTGCTGTTGCATATTTACATTTACATGGGATAGTTCATCGAGGTAATTATTTTCTTTACTCATACTATTTTATCAGTTGCTGATATTTCATATTTCAGATCTCAAACCCGAAAACTTGCTATTTCGAACGCCTGATGAAAATGATGATTTATTAATCGCTGATTTCGGACTCTCGCGTATTATTGATGGCGAGCGTGCGAACATATTAAGAACTACTTGTGGTACACCTGGCTATATGGCACCTGAAATGATTAAGAAGACAGGCCATGGTAAATCAGTGTATGTGTTTCCTTCTTGATTCTAGAATTGAGAATTGAAGTGCTAATCTTCATTTATGTAATAGTGACATTTGGGCTATTGGAGTTATAACGTATTTCCTACTTTGTGGATATACACCATTTGATAGAGACACAAACTCTGAAGAAATGGCAGCAATTTTAAATTGTGAATACGATTTTGACCCCGAAGAATACTGGACTGACATTTCTGAAGATGCAAAAGATTTCATTAGAAAATGTTTAGTTGTTGATCCTTCTGAAAGAATGACTGGACCACAGTGTCTAGAACATCCTTTTCTTAAATCAGTTACTACTCCAACTGATGCTATCAAGAAAAGTGATCTTGATATTTCAAATGCTACAGTTACAAGTTTCACTTCAGCACCTGAGATTACAATTCATACAATGTCAACATCACCGACAACCAAAACTAATCTTCGATTAGACACATCAGAAGAAACACTTACAAGACCGAGCATATCAAGAAGTAATACATCAGAACCAGATCTCTTACCACAACTTCGAACAAATCTATTACAACATAGACTATCAAGTTCAGGTAATTTAAGTGCAGGTGGATCTGCATCAGGTTTAACTTCACCAATTAAATCACCAAATACTGCAATTAATGGATTCCTTAAAAGATCTGAAGCTGGAGTTACTGGTCTATCATATATTGATCAAGATATTATGGATGAAAAATTTAGTGCTAGTCCTGAAGCTATGAGGTCACCTGTTTCTGCTGGTCCTAGTGATTCTGATTGGAGATAAACGGTAATGCGAATGGAAATGGAGTTTTACAAGTATGATATAGTTATCATTCTTTGGCGTTTATAAATGTTCTTTATATTAAATACAGTCATTACACATAATAACTAAATTTCATTAAGTCTTCAGTAGATCAAAAAATTTCACATCATAGCCAACTTCAGTCATGTGTCGTACAATAGAACGTTGTGATGACTGAGTAGTCACTTGATAACACATTCGTATAGATTTCACCGCAAAAAATGTCGCCAGTCGGTTACTACTCACAAGATCTCTCGTCATCTGTTCATCATCTTTCAATACATTCCCTTCATCTATTCTCCTCTTCGTGGGTGAGAATCAAAGCAGGAATCAATGAGCTAATAAACTCAATTAATGTTCAGGCGACCTACAAATGCATTTACAGCATCGGCATGTGCATCGTCAATAAGGCGATAAGGCAGCAAGGCAACTTGCGTGGCAGATTGCTGATCGTTGTAGTTGACGAGTTAGGCAATGTACATGATTAGAACAAACATAAAGTATTGCTCAGGAATATTGTTTATACGTATAAAAGAAATATACATCACATACACACAGATCAATTATCCAAAATCCCCAGAAAAGTAAATCGATTAATGAGAATCTCATTTTATTTAACAAACATCATCAACAACAACTGGATTTCCATCATCTTCACCAAGATCAAGTTTTAATAATCTATTAAATAGTTCAAATAACATTTCTAATCCAAGTTTTGTAACTGCTGGATCATATCTATCTTTTGAATTCTCATCTCTAACGAATGCGTGCTATTTTAAACTCAGACGTTAGCAATTGTATATAAGAGCAAATCAAATAGAAATAATATAGCTTACCTGTGCACCTGCGACTTCCCAGAATGAGAAAAAAACGCCAGCGTCGTTGAGTGTTTTGCGGATTAAGTCACGGCCTTCAGGAGGAACATGAGGGTCTCTTGTTCCAAAGATCTAGCAAAAGCATTAGTAACAATAACACTGACAAAATTAATAATTAAAAAACTAACCATAATAAGTTCTGCTTTAATTTCCTTTGCTCTTTTCAAAGAATCGTCACCACCCTTTCCTAACGTAGCTGAATGAATATCAGTTCCAAAGAAACACACGGCAGCTTTAACTTTCTTATTGAATGCAGCACGGAATGCTAAATGACCACCAAGACACATTCCAGTTGCACCAATTTTTCCATTACATGTTGCAAGACCACAAAGATAATCAACAACAAGATCATTATCTTCGTCATATGACGAAATAGGTTTCTCAACCTTGTATAAATTTCCTTTATCAGTTCCTTCGCTGTCATAAGCAAGTGCTTCTGGACCTTCGAAATTATGATATACAGATGGAGCGGCAACAATAAATCCTTGACCGGCAATTTGTTTGGCTAAACGTGAAACTGGTCCTGTAACTTGGTAGATTTCGGAATAAATCACAACTGCGGGGAACTTGGCCTTGGGGTAACCGGGAATGTGGGGATGATAGATAAACACCCGCATCGAGGTACCGAGTGAGGTCGGGAGATCAACAAAGCTTTCTTTAAGCAACATTGTAGATGATAATCAATAACTGATTGATGAATTGAAGTCAATTGATGTCAGTTGATGCCAATTGTCGAAAATGTAGCGGGAAGAAGTAAAGATCGCACGACGGTTGTTCGGTCGCTAACCTCCGGCCTGTGAGGCTCGAGACTCTCCACAAGGCAGCCCGACAAAGGTTCCTCGATCTTCAATCTCTGAATCATCTGCAACTACAGACTTCTACGTATAATAATAATGTAGATTGCATGATTTCAAATATTCAAAACACGTATTATCAAATACTTTGAAAGTAAAACCTACAATGAATTCTGTTACAGGAAATTGTGGTATCAAAAGTGGAGTTTTCTCTTGTTTATACCATACTAAATGGAAAAAATCTGGTTCAAATACTGCTGTTGGAGATATTGTACTCGTATTTCTGGCTGTAGTGTTCTTCTCCTTCTACTAATGTTTTCTTGTGCGCTTAAGGTTTTTGTTATACCGTAGTGGGTAACAATATAATTAGGTAAGTATATAAACAAGAATATTCGTAAATATTAAATTTAACCCAGTCTTTCGAAAAAATATACATATGCAAATTTCTTCATTTCTTCAGCATCACCGCCTTGTAAGACTTTTTCATCGTTAAACAAAATCCAATTTTCTTGTTTTTTAATAAATGAAACATAATGCCCTGCATGTACACTTCCACCTTTATGACAAATTATTGACTTTAATCTGTAATTTGCTGGAGTACTTGAAGTACCCGGCTCTTTTGTCGTTGTTGATTCGGTTGTCGAAGAAGTTGATTGTGTAATTTTTCCATCATCATCTGGATGACTAAATACCCATTCAATTGCACGTTCAATATTATTATCAGTTTCAATTAATGCTTTCTTAGCTTGAGCATTAGTAAATCCCATATCTACCAACATCCCAATACTTTCTTCAGGAATTTCTTTACTTGAAGAATTACCACTTTCTTCAATAACCAATGGTTCATCAATATCTTCATCCTCCATATGTGAGAATAACCAATTCATTGCATCATCTGAATCTGAATTTCCCGTATTATACAATGCTTTAACACATCTTGGCGTTGGAAATCCCATTCCTTCTAATAATGATAATATTCCTTCATTTGGTACAAATGCTGTTTTTGTTGATGTACTTTCTTCTGGAAGTAATTCTTCACTATCTTGCTTTCCTAGTGATTTATATTTATCAATACTAAACGGTTCATCTGAAACCACCACAGGAATATCTATACTCATTAGCACTTTTATCTCATTTAAATAAATTAAAGTAATAAATAACTAACCAAGTTTGGTAGGAACCCAATTTATAATTTCAAATCGTCTAGCGTTGACAACCAGTACTTCAGGAAACGTTTTAAATAGCATTTGTTTCATAGCACCATCTTTTGAATTACAAACCGGACAAGTCCACTCTAATTTTTCAGGTGATGAAAAAATATCAAGGCATTCAATAAGTGAAACACTTTCAAATATATCTTTACCATCTTCACCAGTACTTGGCAGACGTCTAACTGGTACTGAAATTGAAATACAATTTTGAATGTCAGATTTATAACTTACTCTTGAACATGAGATACATTGTAATCTTTGTTCAACCACGAAATCAAATACGGTTGAAGGATCCATTGCTGTGTTTTCATTAGCTAATGCATGATTCGCTCGATGTATTTTCTCCAGTAAATATAATAAAAACTCAAAAGAATCTTGTTGTCTCATTGTTGAAAATTCAGCATGATCTTTTCCAATCAATGCTTTAAATAAAGCAGGTGGAATTCCAGTTTGAGTTGCTGATTCGGATTCCTCAGTTCCTTCAGGTGGCGCAATTGAATATCTACCAGATAATAAACCAAATGCTAATTTTCTTAGCTGTGTTTCAAAATCAATCGCCGGAGTTGAAACATTTGGCATTTCACAGTTTTCAAAATAGTATCGATTTTGAAATGCAGGTAATGAAAATAAACATTGAACTGCCGATGCTAGATAACATGAATTTCCTAAATTTTTTAATCCTGTATACCCTGGTCCATAGACTGGTTTTAAAATTGTACCATCTTCTGAAGTCATGCTGAATTCCCATTTTAAATTTTGCTCAATCTGTAATTCAACTAGACTCTTTTCAACTTTTTGACGCTCGGAAATCTTGATTCCCCAATGTGCTAAATGTTCTGCAAGTTCTGGATCTTGCCGTTCTTCATTACAAAGATAACAATAGACATCTGTTCACATGTTAATATTTACCACCCTTTCATTTGGATCGAATAATGTAATAACGTACCTGCAGTTCCTTCTGGTGTAATACTACCTAATTTAACAGAAACTGGATGTAAAGACTTGTCAAAATGAGCAAGGCCATGTCCATTTCCGCCAACACCACCAAATTGAGCACGACCACATCCGAGATTTCCACATTGTAAACATAACCATAAATTTTCATTAAGTTCGCAATCTGAGCAATGTGCGAGATCTATAGTCTATCAATATATATAAAAGTTGGTAAGATTGTAAACAAGTGAACGTACCTTGATCTGCTAAGGTTTTAGCAGTATCTTGTTGAACGTAAAGTGTATGTTCACAAGCAGTAATTTCTTCTTCCCATGCCTTAACTTCATTTTGAGTACTTGAAGATAACGCTTTCATAACACCATCAATAGTTTGACTCAACTACTCCAAATCAACAGTTTTATTAGCAAATGGTTCAGACCACTTAAGTGAGACAGTTTACACATACCTCTGGGATATCTTTAGATAAGACTTCATTGCATGCTAAACATTTGACATATGTAGCAGTATCAAATCGATCTTCATCAGTTTCAGCTTGGATAGCAAGTTTTGCGACTTTAGCAGGTGATTCCTCTCTCTATTCATATAATTAGCATCCAGAATTGCTAAATCAAATTAGTATATAGTGGAACAATCGTACCTCTTTCTGTGGTTTTCTTGTCCGTTTGATATTAAGTACAATTGGATGTTGACTTAATTTAAAATGCAATTTTGAATGACCAGGGAATTCAGCGGTGCAGCCACCATTAAAACAAGACAAGCAAACATCTAAACCATTTTCACATTCCTACAGTTATAGTAGTATTAGAGATTTGAAATTTATAGAAGACATGAAGGTTGTAATTGTAAATCTTAGAGAATACATACTGGATTATCAAAGCATTGAGTACATTCATCTTTATATACTAATTGTGTTGCACTTGGTGGTTTGACTGTTAAGAAAGATAGATGAGGACATGTTGCCGCCATTTTTTGATTGTTTCAGTATATATATTCACAATTGAATATAAATTAATCAATGGATAATGAAGTGATCAATGATGAAATGCGGAGAACTGATCTGAGACGTTCGAATCTATCACCTTCGTGTGCGGCTCAAGTGCTGACATAATAATTCTGCAATAAATCGGCGCACACAAATCAATCCATCAATCAACAATCAATTTACACACGAATTACAATATTTCAATTTACAGTATAATTTTTAATTACAGAATAAAAAAAAATTTATAGTAACTGACTTTGAATTAAAATGTTAATACACAAAAAAGTCTAACGGAGATACGTACAAACAAGTACGGCAAAGAAATTATTTACAAAATATAAAATGTACAACCGAAGTAACAAATCATCAATATACACGGTAAACATAATGTTAGCCACGGTAAGTAAGTGAATTACTCGGATTTTCGAGCTGTTGAGTCATTGAATGCGTCAGCAAGTTGTTCCAGTAATTTAGTTTGTTCATCAGTAACAGGTCTTAAAGTTTTAACCTTAAAAGTGATTTTCATATCACCTTTTGATTTCTTTTGTAAAATTGGTAAACCCTTTCCTGTCATTGTAACAACCATTCCATGTTGAGTCGCAACAGGTACATTTAAATCAGCTTCTCCATCTAATGTTGGAATTCTAACTCTACCACCTAATGCAGCAGTTGTCATTGGAATTTCAGCTGAATAATGTAATGTTGAACCAGATCTTTTGAATGACTCATGTGGTTGTACTCTAACTCTAACAAATAAATCACCCCGGTGAACTCTTGTTGTTTTACTAGATTGAACAGGTGGTGCATCACCTTCACCAGCAACTCTAAGTCTCATTCCATCGTCAATTCCGCCGGGAATATCAACTGTTGTAGTTCTTCTTGTTTTTAATACACCTTGTCCTGAACACGAGTTACATGCTGCTTTTGGATCAATGTAAACTCCTGTTCCTTCACATGTTGAGCACGTTGCTCCAATTGTAAATCCGCCTTGAGTCATGTGAATTTGAGTACCTGTTCCACGACATTGAGGACAAGTTGATCGTTTATGACCAGTTTTCATTCCAGATCCGCTGCAAGTATCACAAACCACTAATGGATTATATTTAACATCTTTAGAAGCACCTTTAGCAGCATCCATAAATGAAATAGTTAAAACAACCTCAATATCATCGCCACGATATTCTTCAACTGCATTTCCTTGTCGACGACGTCTACCACCGCCTCTACTACCGCCAGGTGCCTCACCGCCAGAAAATGCTTTGAATAAATCTTCAAAATCAAAATTTCCACTGAATCCATTAAATCCACTGAAATTACTGTACGGATTAAACGGACCATCAGAACCACCTGCCCCAGCACCCGGTCCACCACCCATATTCGGATCAAACGCACCAGCTCCATATGTATCAAAAGCAGCTTTCTTTTGATCATCTGATAAAATATCGTATGCTTCCTGAACATCGTGAAATCTTTTCTCGGCTCCTGTGTCTTTATTAACATCAGGATGATATTTTTTAGCAAGTGCATAGTATGCTTTTTTAATATCAGATGTTGACGCAGATTTACTAACTCCTAAAGTTCCATAAGGATCAGTTTTCCCATCATTTGAAATAGCTGATGCATGAAATTTTCGTCGATTAGGTAATGGCAATGAACGGGTACGACGAATTGAATTAGTTGGTGAAGTTGAAGTTGAAGTTGAATTTGAAATCGAACTAAATCCACGATATTCGTTATGAGTATTTTTTCGACTTGTTGGTGAATTCGACGTGAATGGAATAGCACTCGCAGCTAATTTAAATTGAGAACGAAATGCAACTGTTGGAAGTCGGATAACTGCTGTTGCAGACGGTATTGAGAAAACCATTGTAGATATTAATTAAACTCCGAATGCCATACCAGCTTTGAAATAAATACTGAATAAGTCACCAACGACTCCTAAATCACTCGTCAGATAAATCGCCTTTCCACCACAACACTATTCGATCGCTTGTTGCGTATGTAAAGCACTGAATGACCAAATGTAACGTTATATAAACTGCGAGTCGGCGCTGCTTCGGATCCGTGATATTTTTTTTGGCGAGAACTGGGAAGAAACACTGTTGAGCGTGAGCCGCAGAAAGTTACCCGGCTGATTTCCATTCTCGAAGTTTCGTCTTCAGGTACGCCGGCCTCAGTTAGAGCACGTGACTGTAAACATTCGACTACTGTATTTCGTCCGAACTGATCTCGAGACCACATATCCTCCTCAATCACGATCCATTCTTGTAAATACATTGAAAAGCGAAAGACAAAATGGCGTCGAATGATAATACAGCAACTACATTTATTGCTTGCATAGTAGTTGGATTTTTTATTGTCCGGTGGTTTTTTAGTCCACGACCAGCTACAGCAGCAACAGCAACCAATACACAAGCACCTAATAATGCACCAACAAGTTCAACAATACGGAGGCGAAGGCCAGTAACCCCAGCAATGATTGAAGTTGTACAAAGTATTGGACCAAATTTATCAGTTGAACAAATTAGATTTGATTTGGAAAGAACAGGATCTGTTGAAACCACTATCGAACGTTTCTTATCTGAGGGCACTTTACCTCTACCTCCAAATATTCCTCCTCCTGCTCCTATTCCAACTCCTGCTACTTCATCAAGGATAAATGGTGCTGGTTCACGTAAACCTGAATATGCAGATCTAATCACTCGATATAATTTACATTCCAAACTTGAAGAAGATGGATCAGAGGTCGAGGTATCCTCACCAGAACCAACACCGATTCCATCAACATCATCAAGTAAAGGAAAATCAAACAAATGGAGCATGTCAAAAGAAGAACGACAAGCAACATTACGTCGTCAACGTGAAGAAATGATTTTACGTGCAAGACGAAAATTACAAAGTCAAGATGCTGAGAATAATGAAGGTGAAAGTGTTGCCGATTCGAGTACATCTACTGCAACTGAGTAAGAGCGATTGAATGCGAATAGAACATCAAATACAAGCTGAATGACATCAAATTCACTTTAAGTGGGTATGGCAAAATGTAACTAATACGGAACATGAATTAAATGAGAATGGCTTTGTGGTTTTTAGGGTTTGAGGATTGTAAAGATTAAGATTTAGGAAGTTTTAATTCTATCAGTATTATAGATGTTTAACATACAAATAATTATCGATTCGAAATCGCAGCGAGCGTAGATGTAAATCCATACGTGTAGAAAACTTAAATAGTTTATGGTAAAGTATAGCCAATTTCCAAGGGCCATTGAGCTTTAATGCCATAAGCTTTAGCCAAATCCAAAACGAAATTTGTGTCCCAAGCGAAAGGACGACCAACGAGTGCGATGTCACATTTATCTAAAACTTTAGTAACAGTTTCAGTATCATGCACAGCTCCAACACAGCCAATGATCATTTCAGGACATGCTTCTTTAATTTCCTTTGCAAACTCAAAATGAAATCCTGGCCCATATTCAATTTTACCTTCAGGTGAAATTCCTCCTGACGATACATCGACGAAATCAATTCCAAGTGGTCCAATCATTTTAACAAGTTCAATTGAATCTTTAACTGTCCATCCTTTATTAAGATATTCAAGACGGTCAGTTGCTGAGATACGAACTCCAAGAACGAGTGAAGGTGGAACAACTTCTTTCACGGCGGCAATAATTTCACGAAGAAATCTTGTACGGTTTTCAAATGAGCCACCGTACTCATCAATACGCTTGTTGGATTCAGGAGAAAGAAATTCGTTACCGAGGTAACCGTGTGCAGAGTGAATTTCGATGACATCAATTCCAGCCTTGACTGCACGTGCAGCAGCGTCTTTGAATGCAATAACGTACTCTTTGACTTCCTTGGTGGTGAGTTCACGAGCTGTAGGATACCCAGCTTTGAATGGAATAGCTGAAGGAGCAACAATGTCCTCAATGAATCCCTTTTCGGCACCAGCTTGAGAATGAGTAGCACCGTCCTTTGCGAGCCATGGAGGAAGAGTTGAACCAAGTCGACCAGAATGAGCAAGTTGGATACCAACTTTCTGGTTTTGAGTGTGAACGTAGTCACAGACACGCTTAAGACCAGGAATTTGCTCATCTTTCCATAGACCAGCACAGTTGGGGGAAATACGGCCATTGGGTAAAACAGCAGTTGCTTCGATGATTGAAAGTGAAGCACCACGAGTTGCGTATGAGCCAATTGCAACCAAAGTCCAGTCATTGATCATACCATCTCCGTAAGAGTATTGGCACATTGGCGAAACCCAGATTCTGTTTTGAAAGGTCATGTCCTTGATGGTGATGGGCTCGAAAGCCCTGGGAGCAGGTTTTCCTTCGGCGGTCTCGAGAAGAGTTCCAGCAGGGACAGTTTGGAACGGAACGAAGGTCTCTTGACCCTCGGTTCCAACAACAACATTGAGTGTTTTCTCGGCCATTTTGAGAATGCAATTGAGCTGCGAAGAGGTGAAAACAGACGGTCAATTGAGCTGCAATTGAGGCGGAAAAGAGAAAACACGCGACTTCGGGGACGACAAGAAACAAGAAAGAGCCCGAAGCCCCGGAGCGGTGCGGCGCAGAGGTCTTCATTACGTAATGTCTTGAGCGACGCCTTATCCGACGATACCGTCGATGCTACGTAACTAAAATAAAGAGCTGCTTTAGCTGTGCTGTTGCATTCCGGACTCGCCGGTGACTTTGAGTGGCACTTCGACGGCATTTCGGGACCTGAGTCGGGACATTTTCGAGTGGCCGGAGTCAGCGGCGGTCAAGTGGTCGGACAATGGATTACAGTACACTGTAGAAGCAACGCACGATGACGGCATGGTCGAGTATGAGCCGGGGTGATGAAATGGCTATGAGTTACAACAACATATTCTCTAATGCATTTGTAACAGTCCGTATTCTATTCTATAAGCAATTCTCGTAAATGACTAACGAAAACTACTCCATTCACGCCGTCCATGTGATGCTTTTACACAGCCATCTTGCCGCCACGAGCCCCTTATTTCCACGCTGCGCTCACATGCATTCTCTTCTATATCTTGGCTGGCCTGACTTTGATGCCGTTCTTCTCCGGCCGGTTCCATCTCCACGGTTATTCTGTTCACTTTGTCAATCTACTCGAATTTTTGGATTCTGTTTATATATAAGTAGCAAATCACTTTAATCTTTATTGAGATCGCAACCTCAATTCCCACATCATCAACATCTACGTGCCGATAGACTTGCGTGGCGCAGCTCTCGGCATCTTTCGATTCCCGCTCCGATATTTTCGGTTTCAATCATTTCACCTTTTCAGTAAACTATAACATCAATCAATTCGAATATTACTTTTAAAATGGTTGGAATTAACAGTCCGTTACCTAGCAGCCTTAAAAGCGAGTGCAAGTTAGTACTTCTCTTATTTCTTTTAGTATTATGCATATTCAATGAATTCGACGGCTGACGTTTGGTTGTAATCAGGAAAGCGGCAAGAATCTTGACGTCGTTTGTTAAACCGAATCAAGTTCTTGGTATGGATATGGTCAGTGTTTTCTATTAATTGATTGTTCACCGTAATCGAATTAGTGTTAATGTTTTATCAGGTCATTCCACCTTCCGTCCTCGCAAATGCAAAAGGTCTCGCTATTATCACCGTTCTTAAAGCTGGTTTCCTTTTCTCTGGTCGTGCTGGTTCTGGTGTTATTATTGCTCGTCTTCCTGATGGAAGTATGTAGTCCCGTTATACTCATTATTTATGTAAATCAATGCTAACACTAATATTATAGGCTGGTCAGCACCATCAGCAATTGTAACAGCCGGCGCAGGCGTCGGTGGACAAATTGGAGCTGAACTTACTGATTTCGTTATGATTCTTAACACAAGATCAGCAGTTGAATCGTTTTCACAACTTGGATCAGTTACACTTGGAGGAAATATTTCAATTGCAGTTGGACCAATGGGACGAAATGCTGAAGCTGGTGGTAGTGCATCATTGAAATCAGTTGCTGCTGTATTTTCATATTCTAAAACTCGTGGTTTGTTCGCCGGTGTTTCATTAGAAGGATCTGCATTATTAGAAAGACGTGATGCAAATCGTAAGTTTTATGGAGGAAGTGTTACTGCTAAACAGTTACTGTCCGGAACAATTGAAGCACCACCAGCAGCAGATCCATTACTTCGAGTATTGGAATCCCGGGTTTTCAGAGGTAATTTTCAAACATTATATGATGATGATATTTATAATGATATTCCAGTATATGAGGATGGAGACGGAGATTCAATTGATTCAGGTGAAAGAAGAGCAAATCGTTCAGGAAGTGGTAGTGGTGCAGGTAGAGCTAATCGTCGTGAAAGATATGATGATGATTATGAAGATGATGATGGATACGATTATGAAGATTCAAGAAGACGGCAATATAGAAGTGGTAGTGGAAATGGAAATGGAAATGGAAATGGAAATGGTCGTAAATCAACTTGGCAAGATGATGTTTATGATAGAGAATCAAGTGGATCGTCAAGAAGACTTCAACGCTCACAATTCGAATCTACTTATAGTGATAAACCATCACGTCCAACTGCACCTAAACCAGATTATGGAAATGGAGGAGGAAATTCGGGACGTAGAATACGTTCAGGAAGTGGAGCAACAGGGGGGTATAATAGTCCAAGTTCAGGAGCTGGTGCGGGTGCAGGAAGAAGAGGAACACAAGCAGTTGCATTATTTACATTTGATGGAGAACAATCAGGAGATTTGGGATTTAAAAAGGGAGATATCATTTCAATTGTTAAGAAAAGCGAATCAACTGATGATTGGTGGACTGGTAGAAAAGATGGTAGAGAAGGTATTTTTCCTGCTAATTATGTCGAACTTGTTTAACTTTTAATTTAAGTCAAATGAGTGTGTGAGAGTCAGCGAGTGTGTGTCTGGGTGAGGTGGATAGGGGTGTGCTTTATATACTGCACTGCGGAATTGAACTGTGGAATTAAAGATGCCGAGTTATGTTATGTTATGTTATGTTACGTTCTGTTATTGTTGTTGTTTGATTACTGATTTTAAATTTGGTTCATATGCTTCACTTAGCTTACTTTTATTTAACATTGTATCGTAAATTAAATTATAAGAAATTACATTGCAGAATGTTGACGGGAGTGAATGTGATATCCGTATAATGCCGCGGTGTTTACGGTGACATTTATCATCCCCCCGTATATAAATAACCCCACACCCCACATCCCACACCCCACATTCCTTCTCGAGGCTACGTACATTCACATAATTTAAATTCCATAGGATTACTATTGCAATTACTACAGAAGAATTCAATTTGAACAATTCGCAATGGAGTAGCATAAAATGCAAGTTTTCACAACAACAGAATCAACAAAATCGCAACTTCCGTTACAACCAATTCCGCCCGGAACATTACTTTCACCAATTTCATCAACTGCAGCATTAGCATTTAAACCACTAACAATTCGTCAAACCACATTTCAAAATAGAATTTGGGTATCGCCAATGTGTCAATATCCATATTCATCAGGTATTTTAAATGATTGGAATTTAATGATTTTAGGAAATTATGCTGCCAAAGGTGCGTCTTTGGTTATGATTGAAGGCAACTGCGGTTTCTCCTGAAGGTAGGATTACTCCATATTGTTCTGGGTTATGGAATGATGAACAAATAAATGGAGTTAAAAGAACAGTGGAGTTTGCTCATTCATTAGGTCAGAAAAAATTGGTATTCAATTAGCTCATGCAGGTAGATTAGGTTCAACTTTACCACCTTGGTTAAGAGCTGGTGATAGAAGACACGCAAATGATAATGAATCAGGATTTACGAATGATATTATGGCACCTAGTGCGAATCCATTTAGAAGTGGATATCCGATTCCTAAAGAGATGAGTATTGAAGATGTTCAAGACGTAATTGAAAAAGTTTAGAGTGGCAGCAATTAAGAGCGCAAGAAGCTGGAGTTGATGTTATTGAAATTCATTGCGCACATGGGTATTTATTACATGAATTTTTATCACCTGAGTCGAATATACGTGACGATGAATATGGAGGTTCGGTTTCGAATAGAGGGTCGAATTGTATGTGAAATTATAAGTGCAATTAGAAACGTTATTAGTGAGAAGATGATTTTAGGAATTAGAATATCTGCATCGGATAGATTGGAATATTTGGGAATAAGGATTAAGAATTCAAGAAACTGTTGAATTTGTTAAATTGATAAAGGATTTGGGTATTGATTTTATTGGTGTTTCGTCAGGTGGTAATTCACCTTTAACTAAATTTGATTTTAGATCCGGTAGTAATTTTCCTTTTGCAAGATTAATCAAGCAAGCGTGTGGTGATGATGTGTTAGTGACTTGTGTTGGTGGATTACATAATGCGAATGTTATTGAGAATGTGTTGAATGAAATTGATGCCGTGCTTGTTGGAAGAGCGTTTGCTTGGAATCCGGAATTCGTCTTAGATTTGGCAAAGGTGTATGGTGTCGAGGTCAAGAGTGCAATGCAGATTGGGTATACGGGTCTATCGCCGAAGCCAGAGGGAGATGAGCCAGTGAGAGAGCTGGATGTGAGTAGTGTAGTGAGTGAGTGAGTGAGCGAATGAGCGAAATGGGGGAACGTGCAGAAAGTAAAGCGAAGTGAGTGGGAGTGGGAGTGAGGCGGTATTTGAAGTTGGGCATGGATTTCCTAAAGCGGATATGAAGATTCATATGGTCGGAGTTGCGTGGAGGTTTGTGGGGACGATAGAAGTACTGGAGAGCGGAGTTATAGATGTCGGTGAATAGATTTAGATTAATTAAATGGGGGGGGTTTGCTTCCGAAATGAGTTGCTGTGAGTTGCTGTAATTAATTACAGTATGTATACCGTAGGTGAGTGTGGAGTGAGTGGAGTGGAGTTAAGAAATGCACGTGCGGGAGAGGACGGATGGGGAGATGTAAATTCAGCGGAGAGTTACAGTACATTAACATGACGAGCTTTGGTGGAGCAGCTTGGCGTGGGGAAAGAGTTACGCGAACGAGACATTAGAACAATCATGCAGAACATTGACAGCAAAATAAAGTATTTGGTTGAGCAGTACTGTAAGTAAAGCAAAGACCGGGCGAGGGAGCGTGGGGAATGAGAAGAGTGGAGTGGAGTGAATATAAAGTACCGTGTGGGGAGGGCGAAGCGACGGCATTTCGGACCGGCTCGCCGATGGATCTAACGCGCGCGCGTTGCTGGACAGCCGAGAAATAGTCCGATCGTCTTCGATGGGGCTTTGGTGTAGGGCTTGTCGGACAGTGTTGAGAATTGATGCGCGATTGAATGGAGGTGATCTACAGTGCGATTGTGCTTGATTAGCTGTATTTGATGCAGTTGGTATATGTGCTGATCGTGGGTGATGATCGATGATCGTGGAGTTTGCAAATGAATATACAGTAAGTCAGACGCGATGGAATGTGCGGGGAAGATAAAGAAGAACGGGGCGTTTTTGCGTTTTTGCGGCCGCCGTTTACGTTTAAGCGGTCGGATGAGTACGCGCCTTGTCAACTGTTTCTGTTACAATATACTGTTACTGTTAGCACGGCGGGCCGACGCGCCGATGGTCTGTCCGGTTAACACAAGTTGATTGTTTGGATGCTGTCCGATCAGTGCGAACGTGCGGGCTCCAGCAGAGTCGATTTGGCGGCTGCGGTGTACTTGCTCTGCAGGACTCGGTACAGCGCAGTATATACTGTAGAGCACCAGGGAACTGAGAAACGTGGAACACGGGTGTCGCGGATTGCATGAAGCGATTAATACAATGTCGCAGGTGTGTGAGATAACCGAACGCGCGGGAAAATCCTTTCTAGATGTGCAGTGAGCACTCTACATTATGGCCGGAGTTGAGAGCGAGTGGCAAGCGATGCGACGTGACAGAAGCCAGACTCAGCCCAGACGCCGGAAGCCGCGACCGAAGTGGCGTGCTGAGTGAAGAAGAAGTACAGTGCTGTAAGCACACGCTGCAGCCGAGTGGCGAATGCGCTCTGTTGCGCTTTTACTGCGCTCCATATAGGGCTTCAAAGCGCCTGGCCACTTGACCGTCTGACTGCTTTGCTCATCTCTGCTGCTGCGAGTCGTGGTCACTGGGACTGGCCATCTGCCTGTTGCTCGGCGAACCGCCACCGCCGCGATCGCGCGAGCAGGCGAAGGTGCAGTTCTGCGCGCCGGTCGACTTGCGATGAGTTAGGATATTATCATTCATGGAACTATGGAATCTACAGTTATTCAAGAAATAAATTATACTGTACAGTAGATGCTAAATACATGCAAAGCCCTGCGGCAAAGCCCTGCGGCAAAGCCCTAGAGCCCTACTGGTAAATCGCCGAGCTCCGGTGGAAGCCGTGCGTTTCCATTTTATATTTAGCGCTGTCACGCGCATCGGCGTGCGGCGTGCGGCGCAGAGTCTGTGCTGCCGAATGTGGAAGCGCACCCCGCAGTGTTGTTTAACGCGGCCAGAATCGAGAGTGAGAATGCAGGCGCTGCGCGTTGGTCTCACCGTCCAGCACCGCCTGGCCGCGGCCGTGTATATAAGGACCCCCTCTGTCCCCCCGTCTGTCTGGCGTCGCCGACTTCGTCTTGCACATCCCGTTTACTCGTTCTCACCGTTCACTCGCATTCACCCACACAGTCAATGGCCGCCTCCATCGCCGTCGTCCCTGCAGCCGTCATGGACTCCAAGCTCGCCCCCGAGGCCACTCCTGAGGTCGCCACCGCTCCTGCCGTCGCCGCGCCCGCAAAGCGCTCCGTCTTCGACATGTTCAAGCTCGATGGTAAGGTTGCCGTCGTTACCGGTGGCGCCCGTGGTCTTGGATTCGCCATGGCCGAGGGTCTCTGCTCTGCCGGTCTCTCCGGCATCGCCATCCTCGATCTCCAGTCTGACCTCGGCGACGAGGCCTGCGCTGATCTCAAAAACTCCTATGGCACCAACGCCCGCTTCTACCGTCTTGATGTCCGCGACGAGGATGCCGTCCACGACGCCATGGACGCCGTCGTTCGTGATCTTGGCCGCATCGACATTCTCATCTGCTCTGCCGGTGTTGCTGACCTTGTTCACGCCGAGGAGTACTCTCCCGCCAAGTTCCGTCGTGTCATCGACATCAACCTCAACGGTTCATTCGTCTGCGCCCAGGCCGCCGGCAAGCACATGATCGCCGCCGGTCGGGGAGGCTCCATCATCTTCGTCGGTTCCATGTCTGGCTCCATTGTCAACTGGCCTCAACCTCAATCTGCATACAACGCGTCCAAGGCTGGTGTTATTCACCTCATGAAGTCTCTTGCTGCTGAATGGGCTCAATACCGCATTCGTTGCAACTCCATCTCCCCCGGTTACATGGATACTCCTCTCAACACTGCTTTCGAGGGTACTCTTTTCCACGAGTGGAAATCACGGACTCCAATGAACCGTCTTGGTCAACCTGAGGAACTCACTGGTGCTGCTCTTTGGCTTGCATCTGAAGCATCGAGCTTTGCAACTGGCTCAGACATTCTTATTGACGGTGGATACACTGTCATCTAATAATTCATACTTTTCATACGTCACATCACACATTACATACTGAAAATATGGATTACAAATTTGTTATACTGTTAAAAGGATTTGATTTTCATGCGTTTGTTTCAATTTTATTATTATCGTTGGGGTTTGTTTGCTTTTTATTGTTTTGTTAAATCAACTGGGTTCGCTTGCTTTATATAGATTATCATTCAGGATAATTAATTAATTTCATCAATCAATACAACTATATCTTTATCGTACATTTAATATGTACACTTTCTATAAATACATGATTTATACTCTATACTTTATATTTTCAACGCTTGATCCTCGCTAGCTTATTTGTACTCTTAACTCATCGTAAATGTTTAATGAACAGTAAGGAGGCAACATGAGTCAAGGTGCGAATTACAGTATGATTCACGATTTCAAACCCCGCTAGCGCTAGCGCGTTTGTTTACTTGGATAAAGTTTAAATGTAAGCACTGTCAAGGCCGTTGTGTTGTAGTATTTCGTTGTCGGAATTACTTGCGCTTCCGATAGCGCTTCACATCCCACCAACCGTTTATATACGCAACTACTTCAGAGGTCGCCAATTGTTTGAAACTATAGTTGATAATTGAAGTAATTGAATTAACAATGGCTCCTGTTATTCTTGTTACTGGTGCTTCACGCGGTATGTCATCTCACATTAACTACATTAAACAATACTAAGTGAATAATAACAGGAATGGGTGCTGCCATGGCACGTAAACTACTTTCAGCCCCCATCTCTGCCAATGTTGTATTAGTAGCACGAACCGAAGCTCCACTTAAAGCATTTTCAGAAGAATTTCCTGGACAAGTTGCATATATTTCAGGCGACGTTACATCTGATGAATTTAACGTTAAATCAGTTGAATTAGCAATTGAGAAATTTGCAAAATTAGATGGTATTATTTTTAATGCTGCAATCCTAGATCCAATTACAAATATTTCTAAAGCAAGTGCTGCCGAATGGAGAAAATTATACGATATTAATTTCTTTTGCATGTTGCCTGCTTTAAATGTTGCCATTCCTTATTTAAGAGAATCAAAGGGAAAAGTGGTGTTTATTTCGTCCGGCGCTGTGGGACATTATTTCGTGAGTACTACGCAATTGAAATTGTTTAAAAGAATGTGCTATTAATTATTTGTGATAATCTATAGCAAGGATGGGGTGCATATGGATCATCCAAAGCAGCAACTGAACACCTTTGCGCAACTCTCGCAGCAGAAGAGCCATCAATTTTCACATTAGCACTTGATCCAGGAGTAATGGATACAGGAATGCAAATTGCATTACGTGAGAAACATGGTGATGAAATGAATCCTAATGAACATGAACGATTCTTAAAATTAAAATCTGATAATGCATTATCCGATCCAGCTGTACCTGGTGCAGTCGCTGTTAATCTGGTGTTAAAAGGTGATATGAAGTTTTCTGGAAAACCTTTTAGGTGAGTTTTTTTTGATTTATTTGAGTGTTGAAACTGATAGTGTGAATATTAACTTGTGGGTTTAGATTTACTGCTGAGGAAATGAAGCCTTATTCTGATTAGATTTGTTGACGATTCGCATTCTTGCTCGATACGTGGCAGAGAACGTTCGTTACTCGCTGATAAACATAATATACAATTCAATAAATTCATATAATATAAACCAAATGGTCCAACTCATTAAACTGAACTACCTCTCATAGAAGCGAATGCCTTTCCAATAATGTACTAGTTTTTTTGTAGAGATCGATTGATAACATCAAAGCAATCGAGAATCGCCGATGCGCTGCGGCGCAGGTCCGAAGTACAACCAGCGAATTTCTTGGCGAAGAATTACAGTATTGCTCCGATAAGTTAAACACACTCCACATTCAAATACTTGCAATTGCAACTGAGCAGTTTATTTTGGATATTAGTCTTGGGTATGTATGTGATTTAATGCGACATTTTATTGGAAATTGGTAATTGGGATGACTGCGTGAGTGAGTGGTGCGGGATTACATTACTGTATTTCAACATAATATTACTTACATTCACGCTCACGCAATTACTTCCGATAACTTATTCTATATAAATACAGTTACTAATTTGAACTATTTAGTTTTAAATATACAAAAATGTCTGATTTAGTTTACATTGTCACTGGTGCTTCACGCGGTATGTATTCATTACTTCACACTCATTAATTTAATTCAAATATAGACCCACTCACTCATTTTCTAATTGAATTGAATTAACCAAATTGATTAATAACTAAAAACTAATAACATATTTGTTTCATTTAGGTCTCGGTGCTACTATTGCAGGAATGCTTGCTTCTGCACCATATAATGCAAAACTTGTTCTTGTTGCACGTGGTGAAGAAGGAATGAAGAAATTATCTGAAGATTATCCTGGACAAATTGAGTACGTTTCACACATTTTTACACAATCACCATTACCACTACATTTGATTCATATATTAATTTATATACGTCAATAGATACGTAACAGGAGACTTAGCAGATCCAGCAACAGGAGTTAAAGCAGTTAAACATGCAATTTCAAAATTTAGTAAAATTAATGGAATTGTATTCAACGCTGCAGTTATTGCTCCTGTTGCTTCAATTGCAACTGTTGATTTGGATGAATTTAAGAAAACTTTCGATATTAATTATTTCTCAATGTTGGCTACTGTATGTATACAGCTTTTAATTGAGTTTATGATTTTTAAAGAGTGATGCTAAGTTTGATAGTTAAAACCTGCAATCCCTTATTTACGAGAAACTAAAGGAAAAGCTGTATTTGTGTCATCAATTGCATCACAAGAAGCTCATTACGTATGTATATTCTTTCAATTACAACAATTCAACATTACCAGTTTAGCAAGACTTTTACTAATTTAATATTATTTATTTATATATGAATAGTACGCATGGGCAGCATATGGAAGTTCAAAAGCATGTGTAAATCATCTTGCAGCAACACTTGCAGTTGAAGAACCTGATATCTTTTCAATCTCTGTTGATCCTGGTGTTATGGATTCAGCTATGCAACAAGAGATTCGTGAGAAGCGTATGTATTCCTACATCTACACCTCTATTAAACATTCACATTTACTTTATAATTGAAATTAAATTGAATTAAATTAAATACTAACTGCATGTTTTATATTTGTGTATAGATGGTCCTAATATGAAAGAAGATCATATTAAATATCTTGTTGATGTTAAAGAAACTGGTGAAATTATTTCAACAAAACCTGCCGCAAGTGTTATTGTTAGTTTACTTGATAAAGCACCTTCTGAACTTAATGGATCTTATCACGCGTATGTACCATCTTTTGTCAAGCCTTATCAATCAAGCAATCAAACATTGATATGAATATTTTGTTGTTTATTGATCAATGTGTGCTAATTGTTGATTATAGATTCGATTCGGAAACTTTAAGCCCATATATGACTATTAAGGCTTAAGTTATGTTATGCAGTAGTTTGGAAGTTAGATGTGACATAGATAATACACATAATACTGTAATAACCGTTAAAAGATGGAAATGCTCATATGATGTAGAATAAGCCATGTGTTTTCAAACTCCAACTATATCGTACTTCACTGTATAGTTGCACAATCCACGCGATCAAGCATTCACGTGATTCTTCCAACGCCGCACGACTACTTCTAGCAACGCATCCTCACTTTACCCGCCGTAACTCTCACTTCCGATTTCAATCAATCAACTTATGACATCCTTAGGAATCAAATCTATTCAATTATTAAAGAAATAACAAGGACAGAAGATTGATCTACTTCATAGGAAAGGGATTAAGATATTAGTTTCTTTTATAGTTTGAGTTGTGTTTATGGAAGGTTGTGGGATCTACGCTTGAGATTGGTAAGTACTATAAATGTACCCCGGATTACATTGATTTGCATATACAAGAGTCATTTGAAACTAACTATTAATATAATACAGATTTAAATACAATTCATTTACGTTATTTGAATTGAACTTATATATAAGTGGTAATATTTAAGTACAGTACGGACAAGTACGGTATTATATATAAGTACGAATACGTCAGTTTACTTGCAGGTCGCGGTTTATGGACAACCGATCTGGAAAGAGAAAACGTGAGTTTTAATTATTTAATTACGTGATTTTATAGTGATATTGGTAATATTAATGAAACTGTGAATCTCAGGTTCCTCATCTTCTACACAAGCTACATCAACTTCAGGAACTTCATCAACAGCACAAGTTACAACATCAGTATCAAATTCAACGAATAATCAATCAGCACCGCGTCAGCATCCTGCAACTCGATCGTATACCGCTTCACATCCAAGTGAGGAGTCAAATTTACAATTAAATAATTCGAGTAAAAAAAGAAAATCTAAAAGAAATCAAAGATCAAGATCTCCTTCTGTTACACTTGGTGAAGTTGTTAGACAACGACAACAACAAGCACAAGAGCAGCAAGAACGAGAACAAGACGGAGTTAAAGATCGAGGTAATTTAGAAAGTGACCAGGTGCAGACGCGGTTGCAAATTGATTCAGAAAGTGAAATGACAAAGAGAAATGTTAATATTGGTGGATCTGGTAGTGGAAATAATACTGGAGGTGCATCATCATCATCGTCAATGCCATCAAATACGGGACGTCGTAGATCAAGAAATAATCATCATAGAATTGATTTAGAAGAGGAATTACGAGAATTGGAAATTGAAGCTTCTAGAATTATTACCGAAAATGAACAATTTGATATTTCTAGGGATGATGATACTGATCTTGCGGCATTAGCTCATGCTCATGGGTTTGATAACGAGGATGACGATGAAGATGAGGATGAAGAGATGAATGAATCAAATGACGACGGTGAGGAGGAAGAAGATGATGATGAAGATGAAGATGATGAGGACGACGAGGAAGAAGATGAAGAAATTGCAATTGAAGCTCGTCGACGTCGTCGTGATGAATTACGTAATGGACCGCCAGGAACTCTTGGAGAATTTGGTCAACATGGATATAGTGAAACATCTGAAATGGCGCGAGTATATTCTGAGTTTTCAGTTCGACTTCGAGAAGTATTTGCCACAGTTACACAACACGACGATCCAGATTTACGAATGACAGGGCTTCGAGAAATTTCAATCATGTTATTAATGGCAGTTGATGAAGTATTCGCAACTCCAAGTATGTCTGCTGAAACAATCGTTCGTGAAATGGCTGAAATCTTGGAAAATCCAATTTATGGTGATATGGATTCCGAATCGATGTTATTGGCCTGTAGAGCTTTAACTCATTTTATGGATTCAGCACCAGTCTCAACACATTTCGTTGCAACAAGTGGAGTTGTTTCGATTCTCTGTCGAAAGTTATTTGAAATTGAATATATTGATGTTGCAGAAGAAGCATTAGGTACATTACAACGAGTTTCAGCTTCATATCCAGCAGTTGTTGCACGGGAAGGATGTCTTGGATTTTGTTTAATGCATTTAGATTTCTTTTCAACAAATGTACAACGTACAGCAGTTATACTTGCAGCAAATTGTTCAAGAAATTTACCACATGAGTGTTTCCCTGCAGCAAGAGATGCAATGCCGATTTTACTTAATGTAATTAATGGAACAGATCAAGAGATTGTTGAACAAGGCTGTCTTGCAATTGTTAGATTAATTGAAAGTTTTAGATTACATTCAAATGAGTTAGCTGAATTAGTTTCACGTGAACTTATGCAACGGATGTTAGAAATGTTAGTTCCAAGTCCGTCAAATGTTGCAGTCTCAATTACAATCCATGGTCATTTATTAAAAGCATTATCATATTGTGCAAGAGCGTCACCAGAATTAGTTGGAATTTTATTTCAATTAGGGTTTGTTGATGCATTATATCAAATTTTAACAGAAGTTTCACCTCCAACCGATGAAGAAATTGATGAATTAAGTACTGGTAGTATTTTTGTAATCCAAGCTGTTTTACATTGTCCTAAAGAACAATTACTTGCAACACTTAATATTATTTGTGGAATTTTACCAGGTATTCAAAAGAAAGATTTAGATGAGAATCCTGCATTCATGAGGGTTACAGATCGATTAGGATATACTGACTTAGGAAATAATGCAAGACGACTTGAAATCTTGAAAGAAAATGAAGCAGCTGTTAGGAGATTTGTTTTGGTAATGTTACCAACTCTTGTTGATGTTTATTCATGTACAGTTGATTTTTCAGTTCGTACAAGAATCTTAACAGCTGCTTTAAGAATGTTTCTTAATATTGATGAAATAATCTTACGTGATGCATTAAAAAAGATTCAGTTTTCTTCACTATTAGCTTCAATCTTGGCACATAAAGATCAATCAGCAATTGTTATTTTAGGATTACAAATTGCACAAGTACTTGCAAGAAGATTACCAGATATTTACATTGAACATTTTAAAAGAGAAGGAGTTGTTGCTGAAGTTTGTAAATATGCTTCAGAAAATGAAAGATTAATTAGAGATGAAACTAGTGGTAATTTATTACCTGGTATGACACCGATTCAAATCGTTGAACAAAATGAATCAACTGAATCTAATGATGATGAACATTCAATTTCAACTCTACCACATGGAACAGGATTTAGATCTTCTTCATTAAATGGAGCAATTTCATTACTTGCAGATACATTTTTAAGAAAATATTATAATGAACAATCAAGTAATGATACATCATCATCAACAGATTCATTATCTGAATTAAAAAGTTTATCAAGTGCTTTTATTGAAGAAAATATTACATCAAATGAATTACATGATGTAATGATTAAATTTTCAAGTCATTTTACTTCTGAAGTATTAACTAATATTTCAAGTTTTGAATTATTAAGTTCAGGAATTGTTGGTAAATTGTTAACTTTATTAACTACTGGAAGTGAAGAAAAGAAAGCACATGCTAAGAAAGCATTCGCTGATGTGTTTTGTACTCAATCCTCAATTATTTCAGCAAATTCAGTACTTTCAATACTTATAAGTAAATTACAAGAGTCATTTATTAGATCAGAAACATTAGCTGTTGAAACATTAGATTATGCTGAATCATTTGAAAATCCTTGGGATGTTTTATATCAATCAATTCCGGTTAAAATTGTACCTGCTGATGATTCAATTGATAAAGCTATTATGGTATTCGCAGTTCCTGCTTTAGCTACTTTTGGTATTTTAAATGATCATGCGGTTACTAAATTAGTTACTAGTCAAGCAAGTACTTCAACTCCTTCTGCTGCTGCTGCTGCTTCTGGTACAGGAACTGGTAATAGTAATGAATCACCTAGGAGTAGTGCACCGGGATATGTTACAAGAACATCATATTTTGGATCAGGTGGAACAGGATTTACTAATTTTTCATCATTTGCTGCATCTGCTGTGACAAGAAATGATGAAGATTCAGAAGGATCAGATCATCTAACTCCATCAAGACAAGCAACTCCATCAATTTCAAGAAGAAGTTCATCTGAAAATAGTGAAAATCTTACCGGTGGTATTCCTGGCGATTTAAATAGATCTACAACTGGAACACCATCTCCAATTCCGCAAAGATCAGCTTCAACAACTCCAGTTGCAAGACCATCATACTCATTAGCAGCACAAAATGCAACTCCAACTGAACATATTGAATTTAGTATTAACGGAAAAGTAATTAGACATCGAGAAAGTATTATTGGTGGATTATTTAAAGGAAGACATGATCAAATGATTTGGTCGAAACATATGAGTCATATTTATCATATTGTTAGATATCGTGTTGTACCTGGTCCAGTGCCAAGTTCTGAAGAAATTTCAAAATCTGATACGAAAGTCATTGTTGCTCGTGGTGAAACTGGTAAGAATCCTCCAAAATGCCTTAAAGATAATGAAACTGCATTTTCAATTTTAGAGTTATTGAGCGTTTTACATGATATTACGCAATCAATTCAAAGAGAATTAAAAATTACTGAGAATATTTTAGAAAGTGTTTATATTAATAGTAAATTAACATCAAAGGTTAATAGTCAACTCGAAAATATGATGCTTGTTGCAGCTAATGCGTTACCGGAATGGATTGATGAATTAATATTTCGATATCCATTTTTATTTCCATTTGAAACTAGAAGATTATATTTTCAATCAACTCAATTTGGGTATCAAAGATATTTACATTCTTGGCAAGTCAAAAATGATATTGCAGGAAGACGTGAACGAAGAAACTCTTCTCATGCTTCTGCTACTTCGCCATCTGCTTCAAGAATATTTGGTGGAAGACCAGGTAGAGTTGCAAGTGATCCAAGTATTGGAGTTAAAAAAGTTAGAGTTTCAAGAGAACAAATTTTACATAGTGCTGTTAAGGTATTGGGAATGTATACTGCTTCTGATGGATTACTTGAAGTTGAATATTTTAATGAAGCTGGTACTGGATTAGGTCCTACTCTCGAATTTTTCTCGACCGTTTCAAAAGAATTTATTAAGAAACGATTGAAATTATGGAGAGATGAAAATGATCATACTTCAACCAATGAAAAGAATGACTATGTATATGCTCGAAATGGTGTCTTCCCAGCTCCGTTATCTTCAACTCAATTAACTACTGAAACTGGAAAACGAGTTCTTCATTATATGAGAAATCTTGGTAAATTTATTGCAAGAGCATTTATTGATTCAAGATTACTTGATGTTAGATTTAATCCGCTTTTCTTTTCAAGAACAAGATTACGAGATCTTTCCATTTCTAGTGTTAGCCAAGTTGATCCAGATTTAGCTAAATCATTAAAAATGTTACAACCATATATCGACTCCAAGAAAGAAATTGAATCATTTGATTTTGTAAGTGATGAAGATAGACATGCGTTAGTGAAAAATATTGATATCGATGGAGTTACCGTTAATGATCTTGCACTTGATATGACATTACCTGGATATCCAGAATATGAGCTAATTGAGAATGGAAGTGAGACTTCAGTTACAATTTTTAATCTTGAAGAATATGTTTCATTAGTTATTGATGGTACAATTGGATCTGGAGTCAATAAACAGATTGAAGCATTTCAAGACGGATTTTCGTCTGTATTATCTTTCGAGAGTATGTGTTTATTTACTCCTGAAGAATCTGTGGTTCTTTGTGGACATGGTGATGAAGATTGGTCGTTGCAAAGTACGTATTGATTTATGTTATATTGAGGGACTATTTACTAATTTGTTGACAGCACTTCTCGACGCAATCAAAGCTGATCATGGATACACAATGAACAGTGAAACCGTTCAAAACTTAATTACAGTAATGACAGAATACACTACTCCAGAGCGACGAATGTTTTTACAATTTGTTACAGGAAGTCCAAATTTACCAATTGGAGGATTCAAATCATTAATGCCACCACTTACACTTGTATGCCGATCAAGTGAACCACCATTTTCACCAGATGCTTATTTACCAAGTGTAATGACTTGTGCAAATTATTTAAAAGTACCTGATTATTCTTCAAAAGAACAATTAAAATTAAGATTAGCCATTGCTGTTAAAGAAGGTTCTAATGCATTCTTATTAAGTTAATTTATTTCAACATCAACACTAAACAATTTCACATCAATTTTTTTATTCTTTCTCAACTCTCTCTCATATTTTTGCGTTATGGCGTATACGTATATATAACTATTTCATTCAACAATAATATTCAAACTAAATTACATTAAACTGAATTGAATTGAATTGATAATTGGCTTCTTTTATTTTTTTTATTCGACTTGTTTGCTTTGTTCTTGTGTGCTTGTGTGTTTGCGAAACGGCTTCATTTGTGGTTCTTCATTTGTGGTTTTTGAAGTATTTAATTTAAATATTACTGACATCTTATACATTTAATACGTACAGCGGTAGGTAAATACTTGGTCGAAAGCTCTTGAAATTACAAAAAAAAATGGAGACTTTTCAACGCGATAAACAATCACACAAATCCCTCATATAGTTCATTTCAAATAGATCTGCTTACATTTTAATCTACATACCCCTTACAGAACGTACTTCGTAGAAATAAAAAAGCGATGTTGACAGGACTCGAACCTGCAACCTCCGGAAGACTTCAAGAAAATGACTTCAACCGAAATCCGATGCGCTCACCATTGCGCCACAACACCGGAATTCACAAAATATCAGAGATGCGACCGAATGAAAGGAAGGGAGCCGATTATGTAAGCCGAGGATAAGCCGAGAGGGAACCGAGAGTAAGCCGAGAGCCGAAAATGTTTATAAAGCCATCTATTGAGTTGTCTACCAATCATCCCCAGGATCCTTTATGGATACCTCGAGGTGTTTATATACGCGAGGCTA